>JAGVSP010000467.1:0-64003 GCA_022494985.1 Micrasema minimum | reverse complement strand
AATCCTTCAATGTCAGAAGACCCAAGTTGGCATCAACCCACGCACAACGCGAGAACTTCAATAATCAAATAATTGTTGATATACAATAAAGCTCAAATTTCTGATCATTAAAAAGACATCGAAAAGATAACAGATCGTAAAGATTGGAAAATAAGCCTAAAATTTATATTAAAAATACTTTTTAATTGTGGTAGGTACCAGAAAATAAGGGAAAGTCATTATAACTGGATAATTTACATGCAGAGGATTTTCAACACGTAGATTAAACATAACTGTACAAACACTCATGTCACATTACTCGTGGAATAAAAAATGTCCGATCAATTAAAATTGCTAATTACAACCCTGTCTATTTATTAAAGAGGGCAAGAAAATTATGTTTATACAAAAAAAAATACTTAAAGTAATTACATTTTTATGATTTATTTCCCGTTGGAGACAAAACAAAAGCAATAATAAACTCTCTTTGTCAGGATTAACCTTTTTTGGTTTGAATTTAATTAACTTTTGATAATTTTCCACCCCAGAAAATAGGTAAATAATTATGCCACCATCTCCCAACTTTGGGGAAACACAGCCTAACAATTAAAGCTTTAATTAAAATAAACCGACACCAAATGAAAATGTCAATCCGCTATACACCACGACCACGCCTATTCTTCTCCGTAAAAACAGAATGGACGAAATTAATCGCAACAAAGCGTTTTTAATACATCATTGAAATAATTAATTGCTTTACAAACATATTGTTCTGCCATTTTAATAGGGATTCGCGAACTGTGCTTTGAATAATGAAGGACTTTATTATTATTTTAATCTAACTGAAATACGTAAAAACGTAGGTACGTTCATTAAACATTTTTTTCATCAATTGGTTTAAATTATATTAATACTAGTTGAATTTTGATTGAATTGTTAGGTTAGAATATCTAGGTCAAAACAATCAACTTCGTGTTTTTATAACATTTCTTTGGAAATACTCTCGTGTTTAAATACATACAATAAGAATATAAACGTAACACATATTGAGGTCACTGGAACTTGTGAACTGTTAAAAATTAGTAATTACTTTATCGAAATTAAGTTATTTACATAATCGATAGGCTTCAATGTTAGGGTGCTATTACGACATTAATAGAAACTGAGTGCGATCGCTATTGTATTTTATCTAACTATGGAAATACTTCATACATTAAGTATTGCATTTTAAATCGAATATTATATAATATTCAGAAACATCACAAGAATATACATCTAGAAACTATCTTGGACATGGTCTCATACTTTGCGCTCTGGGTCTTGGCATTTTTATATGTTTTATTACTTGTATTCACTATTTGGTTGTTGCTTATAATTCAATAAGTGATGCTCTTAAAAGAAGAGACGTTAATTAAAAGCTAAAATAATCTGACGTTTTGGATGGAACGAGTAATGAAATAATCCTATTTTGGATACATCGCATTTTCGCAAGGGGTGAATAAAACGGTTGTTTCTAACCAATATCCAATATTTTCCGAGAGTTTAAAATCCGGGTAGCGGTGTTTAAATAGGTTTCACGTACGTTGTGTTGTACGTACAGTCAGAGCCATTAATTTCCCTCGAGCACCAGAGCGCCAAACCATATCAAAGTCACAAATTATTTATGGTCCTCTCGCAAATAAAACACTGGATGCCGGAAAATGCAAATTAAAAAGGAGAAAAAATGTTGCACCTGCGGTTACAAACAGCGACACTATCAGGACCTCCGTTACCGTATTGGGAGAAAAAATTCTCTGAAAAAAAAATCCAATAAGATGTAAGTATAGACCAGTAAATATAAATATGTTGTTGCATTCATTGCAATCGGGGGGATAATGGAAGATAAACACTTGGAAAACATTATTTTTTAATATATGAAAGAGTTGAGTAATTCAGTGTGCATGACCCGGATAAGTTTTATATATCATAAATCTGATGAAAAAGCCACGACATGCGGTGAGCAGAAATCGAGTAAATCGAGATTTATCAACATGACAGGTTTATTAAGTTGGAGAATAATACTATTAAATTAAAACTAAAAATTCGCTAATCATAATGGTGTCATTATGCAGTGTTGCTAGCAGTATTTAAATAAGGAAACATTATGAAAGTTCTTGGGTAATTTTTTACAATCAAATAAAAGTACATGACAGCATTTTTCAAGTACATTGTAACGTAATAAATTAACCATAGCTTAACATTTAAAAAAACATCACGAAGAAAATATTTTTGCGTTATATTGCGTCACAGGACCTGACTTGGGAGGATGCAAGGGAGTTGGCGGCCGATCGCTTGGCTTGGAGGCAGTGTGTGGAATCCATATGCTCCACTTAGGGAGCGGATATGGTATGATGATGGTAATGACAGGTTTCGAATCAATAAAATAGTGTTTTCTTAATGTTTGAAAAAGCAGTTTACCAAAAAATTATTGTTTAAATAGTTGCTTTATAAAAAATAAAGTAATTGTAGAAACAAATAAAATCAAACTTCAGGTAAGAGTGAACCAATAAATTATATTACCGGTAGAAACGATTTAAATCAACGTAAAAAAACAAATTATGTAAATTGAAAGCGCCTTTTCCGAGATGTAAAAATTGCTGCAGATTTCCAGAGTATAAATCTTGATTAAGCAAATACGTAAGATTGTATTTCCATTTCCACATGGAGTAGTTTCGATTAGTAAGGAGATATGTTTTATAACCACTTGAACGAAGATATAATCAACAACTTTACAGAAAACACGAGTACTTTAAATAAATACGCCCATAAATCGACATTAAGATCAACCGCCTGAAAGTCTGAAGTGGATGTACGATATATTATTCATAAATTTATAAATGTAGGCAACGTATTTCCGAAGGCTAACAGTGCGACTAGAGTGCATGTACACTTCTGCCATTCGACATAATAATTTCATTATGTTTACCTAGCCTTAGTTCTACATTATAATATAATATGGGAGACAATCGCGCTTTCATGAACATAAATTATTTATTGAATAACATAAGGGAAGCACCCAAGTAACTAAAAATTATTGATTGATATGGCATTTATTTTGTAGAACTCCATGATATCTTATGTTAAAATCAAAAAACAATATTTTTTTGGTTCTACGTGATTTTATTATCAAGTTAGTGACAATTGTTTCGCCTTGTAAGGGCATTATCAAACTGTGGCGTTTGAAACATTTACATCTTATTTTATACAATATTGGCTTATTAGTTACAGTTTTTAAGAATAGGGAGAGGAACATCTGTGGATTTAGTAACCTATCTTTTCTAAAGAAAGAACAAGTCTATGGTAGGTTTGTAGATCAGAATAAGATATTTCTACACGTTATAATCCTAATAAAAAATTAGAAAGAACGTGTTATGATTCCCCCATGGCTCGCCCTTTAGCGCAAACTTTTAATGGGAAATTCATCATAATGTGGTCGGGGGGCTAAGATATTATTCGGAATTGCGTGGGTGGAGATTAAGGTTAGTTTGGTATCTTGACCCAATTTTACGGTGTTAACGCCACGAAATACAACACCGCACCCGGTTCAGACAAGAAGTCTGAAGAATTGTCGAGAAGTCCATACAATTTCCATAGGTTTCTATTTTCTATTTTTTCTAAGGTCTTGGTCAATATCTAAAACGTGCCCATGTTATTTTTAAGTACTTACAATATTTCAAAGTTAAGAAGTGTGTTTCTCTATCGGTTTGGCTGTATAAATTTACTTGGTTAACACTTTATTTTATACAATTTGTCAATTATAGTAAATAATTAAGAGCTTACAAAACAAAATAAAATTGCGTAATAATCGACCAAATTAAACAATTTATTATCAAATTCTAACCAAATACCTAATCATTTTAATAAAAATAGTACAAACCCAAAAAAAAATGTCAACAGTATTAATAGGTCGATCCCAAACAATTCAAATAAGGTAAATTGATTTACTCATGTCAAGTTTTGTGATAAAAAAAGGTTCGGTAATACGCAATGCCTTTATGGGATTTATTTAATATAATGATGTATTTCTAATTTTATTTATTATTTCTGTTAATTTTCCAAAACAAATTGTCTTACCTGAAATGCATTTTATTATTTTTAAATCCAACATATTATAATGAAAATATTTGAACAAAGAAATGCTAATGAAAAATGAGGAAGCAGCTCGTAATTGTTCGTAATTGTTTTTCTGACGCGTTTTATCAGATAAACTGGTTGCATCATTATCTCGGTTTCAACTGACAAAATAACGAGTTTTTTCTACGATAAAATATGTAGCACGGAAATGCCATAATGATTATAAGAAAAAACAAACATTTTCAACATGACTCATAAAAAAATTTGTCATAAAAAATACAGTGAGTCTATGTCGTGTTTTCCAAGAACCGCGATTTGGTTAAGGACAGGTCAATTAGTTGAAGTCAAAATGTGAAATCACGCCTTTTTGTTTAAGGAAACCTGGCTACAACATCTTTGGCTACCAAGGGGCTCAAGCAAGAATAAGAACTTCAAACGAACGTCAATGTTTTCGAGATTCATCGTGCATAACAGTATTTAAAAAAGACACGATCAAGTACAAATGTGTACTTGAAAGTGGACATAAATCGGAATAATCGACGTTCGTACACGAGAAGATGTATGAATGTGGAGAAGCGAAGGAAGTGTGCCAGGACGAATTGGTGTGGCATTCTATTCTCTCTGCCTACTACTTTCGGGGCGTCACGGTGAGTGAGTTATAAAATTACATATTCATAATATCTAAACTTTGAAAAAAAATAAAACTGTTCAAAATCAACTGGAATCACTACAAACTTACAATTACGATTATTTTTTATTAGAAATAAACAAATAAAAAACTGTAATCTCATTGATACGCGTAATTTGTTAATGGTTATAATACATTGCACTAGCTTTATAATTTATTTAGATTAGGTGTAATAAAAATAAAAAAAATACAACGTGTTTGCTGATTGTTGTTATCCTCGTTATTTTTTTCCTTTCTTTGTATTTCGTGTAAATAAATGCTCAAATTGGACTTCATCTACCCCACATCTATAAATAAAATAAAATTCAAAAATTCCTTAAATCAGACACACTAGACACTAGTATTTTGTCTGACGATCAAACGGAGAACGGAATAACACTAGGGCCCCTTTCGGCAGCAGAGAGGAGTAAAGGAACGCGCCAATATGTCAACAGGTTGACAAATGGCGGTGGGGCTCTATTATTACTGGGCCACGGGGCCACCCAGCCGAAGGAATTTCCGATGATCCTTTTATTTCTGTTGCATGATCAGGTAATTGATTAGTCAACCAACGGGCGGACTCCGGGCTGCAGGCTACAGGCGATGAGAGAACTTGGATGTTGAACATAATACTAGGCTCCCGTTATTTGTAGAGGAGATACGTGGAACAGGAAGGATTACCGATGCTTTTATTTTCTGAGTCACGGAAATGTTTCAAATTGATAAATAAATCGAATATTTATATGTAAATTGTGTGTGTATGCTGCATCTGCGTCTTTACTACTACTACATTCAAATATTATACATAATACAAAAACATAAGCATAAAGGATAAGATATGAGCGTTAGATAAAACATAAGAATGAGCACAAGGTGAAACTATAATCAATGAACAAAGTAAAGATAAATTAAACTCCTCTTCTCTATATAAATATATACATGCTATAAACAGTAATAAATATAAGAAAAAAATAAATATTTATTCAAGATAGTATTTTATAAGATTACGTTTGATCTGCAGTTCATTAGTATGAAAAATATCGATGGTATTATCCGCGCCTATATCGCATAGGGAACTGCATTGGTACATCAAGTGCAAAATATCTTTATCATTAATTTATCACACGAAGAGCTTCAGAGCCAGTCCATACAAGAAATAAAGGTATCATACGTAATATAAAATATTTTTTTGTGAAATACCAAATTAAATGATATTGACTTCGTCAGGAATCGACAAAACAGAGAAACATGACGCCAACAAAAAATACTTTTACAGTTTCATTAATATAATGAACATATGGTAAATAAATAATATTATCGTTCTTAAGAAATTTTTTTTAACACACTAATATAAAAAACATAATACTTTTACACTATGTGATTTCGATATTAATTACTAATATTAGTTTATCAAAAAACAACTCGCACGAGATCTCGTCAAATGGTGCTTTACGGATATTATATGTAATTTTTGCCAATTAACATACTTTTTAAAATCATCATTAAAAAAAATGAGCAAAAAAAATTTACTACTTTGTATAATAATATGTCTGCGGTTCCCGCTTAAATTTATGAATGATTTTGATTTATTGCTGAAAAAAAGGCTTACTTGTGTTTTCATTTCATAATGTTTGCATTGGTTCTTTTCTGACGAACTTTTACTCAAGTTGATAAAATTTAATCTCCCCATTGAAATAATAGTAATATTCGTAACTTTTAACGACATTAAACCCGATCGAAATCACAGAATAATAAACGAGGTCGTACATTAACAAAAGACGTGGCTCAGTAATGTCTGTTTTATTTATTGTGTCAAGGAAATTGAATATCTTTAAGCGGCATTAAACCAGAATGAGAAGCTTGACCGTCACTTAAACATTTTGATGAATCACATAGATAAAAACAGGGACAATGAAAATGGCAAAAAGTTAAGAATATTCTCAATTTGTACAAAACGATTTCTGCGACATTCCCTATTTAAGTGCAAATTTAATGAATACTGATACTTAATGGGTTTATTCTCTTCCGCTACGGAAGCAATACAGAATCTTGTATGAAATAAACACAGCTAAACCAAAAGCTCCGGACAAATTTAATCAATTCGAGACAGCAGCAGCGAGCATTCTATATTTTGCCGAGATTTAGCGAGCGCAATAATACGGCCAGATAGCGAAACAAGCCGAGTACAGTAGGAGCTAAACGAAAGCCAAGCGGAAATATTCATTTACACGTTCATTTTTAAATCCCGCGCACATAATCCTCAACCATGGGGAAATTAAATTTTGCGCTCGGAAAACTTTTATTAGCTGACGCCGCGCCGTGACGGAGTACGACCGAGTAGACAGGCAGACGGACGCTGGAGAAAAGTGACTAGAAAAACTCATATTTTTCTGTAAGCAGATTTGAAACGCCTACTTTTGCATACATTTTATACAATTATTTAGCAGTAGATACTTGTGATGATTGTTACATATTGTAAAATTATTATTCAATAAAACTAGCGTTATAATAGTAAATTCTTTGTTTCAAATCTCATTGAAAGAAAACATCATTGTTTCTTCGTTTCGGTTAAGGTTTTTCCAAACATCATTTACGTTAATATAATACTATTAGTATAGAAATCATATTGATTTTTTTAAATGGCATCTAAAAACGTTTACCTGTTTAGTTAATCATTGTTAGTTGATTAATTAATTATATTAGGTTTATACATATATATTTTATCAAGCAATTTGGCACCTGGATTTTCGTTGTTCAAACGCAACTAAGCGAAAGCAATTTGCTTAAGATCATTAATTCTGTTCCTTTCATCTTTAATTCTGCAAGATTTCACACAAAAAAGCTGCGCTCAAATTTCGAACCAGATCTTGAAGAAGAAAGGTTGACGGTATAACGAAAATGAGACTCGTTTAAAATCGTGTTCAGCGACCGTAAAATAAAAACAAAGGCCGAGAAACTATGGGTAGTAAATTTGAATAGCAAAACGCCGCAAATCGCAGCAGCGAGGGGGAGGGAGGGATCTAGGGCCCGTGGTTCCACAGCCCACAGCTCACAGCACTGTGCAGCAGAATAGCAGATAGACAGCGGGCGGCCGAAACTTAGTTAAAGTTTTTTCATCCCCTACAGCGCAGATTTTTCGCCTCGCCGCCATATTTATAATACGTTTTTCATACGCGCGCCAATTCCATTTTACGTGGCTTTGTGAAATAGTCTCGGCAACGGCCGTATTTTAATTCCGTGTGAGCCGTAGATTTGCGCAGTAAAAACAAATTCGCGAAAGAGAATAAAAAGAGACGGAGATAGCCGAGGTATGCCCGTTCGGTGGTTAACTCGGCTGAACTGCGATTCCGGCGGTGTATTAATTTAAACTTCGCAATGATAATCGGAGTCGGGCGCGGGCGGCGGGGTTGGGTAATGGGGAGGTAGGCAAAAACACTTATCTACTAATTGAAACCAGAAAACAGATTACACATTTCGTAATTCCACGGTAGAATAAAAACACCGAATAATTTTAAATTATTTATTAACGCCGATGACTACTTCAAAATCGATAGGGCCAATTCAATGGGGTGCTAATAAGATCGCTTTACAAAACTTGACGGGAAATTTCAAATCACAGCCCACTCGTGAGTCTACAAGGATAATCGTATTACGCCGGCGACAAAAGCCCAAGTTCCGCTTGAAAGCTCTTCAACAATGGACGAGCTTCGCTGTACGAGTATTCCAAGTCTCGCCGCGCCGCTCTACGCTACGTAGGATCCCTCGTTTACTAACTACTAGTATTAAGGAACATTCTGACTCCTTACAACTAAAACAAAAGTAAGGACATTATTGTTATGTGCGAACTATTATAGATAATTTGATAATATAGTTTTATATTCATTTAAATACAGTAAATTACCTAGTCACAGGTATCTCTAAAAAAAATATTCATTAAAACATAGTTATATAAAGCAGGTTGACATGTTGTTAAAAAAGGGGTAAAAGTGAGTTTAAAAAAAATGAGTAAACCTAATGAAAATGTAAAAATTGGTAGATTTCAATTGTGAATAATTTCAAATAAAAAAATGAGATTGGTTACTAACTGCTTAAGTACCTATTATACGAGTATTTACCAATTATTGCTTGAGTTTTAGTTTTCTTTACGATTCTGTAAAAAATATTTTTTAGTTGTTGATAACCATTGATAGCAATTGAAATATTAGTTAAGTGTTGGACCTTAAGAACACACATTTTCAGCTTACAATTATTATTTATTTTTTATTTATACATAGAAACTGCGCCTCTGCGTAATGGTACTTTGTTCAATTTAACCATAAGCCCTTCGTTCATGGCCTATAAAATTGAAATGTACAGCGATAAATTGAATACTTTGTTCAGCACAATGTGAATAGACTAAAATGGGAATGTATACAAGGGGTAAATACAAGCTTTCCTTACAAAGAGTTGTATAATAACTCTCATTTGCATATCCTTGAGACGGGAAGATGGCTTAACCAGTTCCGTGGACCGCTTTAATTACATTCATTTAACGTTCTTCGCATAGCGACACCAGGGAGGGGAAATTCCATTAGGCAAATGTAGTCCTTCAACCCCTTTGTGGAAATGTGAAAATGCTAATGAATACCCAAGAAAGGAGTCAGAATTTGGGTCAAAGACTGTAGCGGGGTCGGGGGTCTCCTAGTCAGGAACGATACTCTACCAAGAGGAATAACAGTACAGCGAGTAGATAGGGTAGTCGTTGTTGGGAGACTTACAACTAGTATCGTATCGGAGCAAGTGAAGCGTATCCCTGGACAATGGGAACAACCACGTCGGCTGAGTCGAGGAATGATGTCACGGCTGCTCCACTTAGTACCGAAGCGGGTCAGATAATAAAATAATCCGAGGCACCCACGCTTGCCACTCCGCAAGGAGGTCAACGAATCGTGTGCCCATGGCAATACTGTGAACCGCGATACAATCGCAAGGTTCAACTCAAATAAGTAATGCATCATGTTTTACAATCAAATACTTAGATATAGAACCTAATACATTAACTACTATTGTATTGATTATTGGTTGGAAGAAAATTGACGAGTGGTTCTGACGCATTATATTTTTATAAGCTTAAAAACTACATAGACAAATGAATAGGGAAGTAAGAAGGTAATCATGATTGTGGTCTTGTTTCCAAAATAGACGCGCTACATTCATTTTTCTCGCGCAAAATTAGATTTGATGGAATTTTATTAAATTTGAAAATCAATCATAAATGCGATTTTATAATTTTATACGTAAACTAAGCACATCTCACTATGAATACTATAACTGTACTAAGTCTTAATGTGGTCAAAAATGGACTGAAAATAAATATCACGTTATAGCTCACATCGACCACCACATTTCTGTCCAAAAAACACGTTTCTTTCTCTTTCGTGTGGATATTAACTTTTTAAAATCCATTTTCAATTTCAATCATACTGAAATGTTTATTTACATGTGATTTTAATATTAATATTTCATGCATGATACCTTGGACTGGTTCTGAAGCGTAAGACTAAAAATCTTACCTTCGTGTAATAAAATTATCAAGATTCGCTGCACTTGGTGTACCAATGCAGTGCCCTATGCACCATTGGGTGCGGATAAGGAAAAGTAGTAGTAGTCGTAGTTTTTTGCGCTTTACCAAAAGTTGATTTTTTTTAGTTGGTGCTGTTTAGAATTCATAGTGCGATATACTTGCAAACCTAAAGATATGACCACTTTGAAAGTGGAATAAGTCGACGATTTGTAACTTTAATCGAGCTTTCTCTTGGAGAGAACTTTTTAATCCAATTGAGTTAAACCTATCATACACGTTATAATGTTTGCCCTAACAACATGAAATCAATTATTATAACACAGGATTGGAACCTCAATAAGGAAAAATCGTATTTAAATAAGTAAGACATGAATAATATTGAAATTTATTTCGTTTTCCTGGAAACTGGGAATTATGACTCGCCTACGTGTGAACAACTACCGATGTGATTTATTTATAGAAAAAATCAATATGATGAAAAACTTAAAGCAAAACTTGATATAATACTTTATAAGACACCCCCACGTCCACGTAGATAATATTAAGTACAACATAGTAATCTATTATCTAATATTTGGTTTATATGTTTTATTTTTACATTTTTTGGTAACACTTTGTGGAAATTCTATGATTAAATTATTTGTTAATAACTAATTAAAGTTAATATTTCAAAAGTTTTTTTGGTAAATACCTTGCGATTAATGTCAACGTCATGATTTATTTATAGAAAAAATACATTCTATGAAATCGTTTATGAAAGCAATATTTTGATTTAATTTATGAAAACGAAATAAAGAAAAACCTTAGATTGTTTTTATCAACTCGGGAGCTCAAAAATTCGAAAGCCTATTTAAAATCAATTATAAATGCAGACAACGAAATCGACTAAAAATTCAGAAAGTATTTATAAATAAACAGATAAAGTCTGCCAAAATTTAATTTTATGTATTGATACAATAAACAAACAAGTCTTTTAATATTATAAGTATAATTGGGGGAAACTGATTCCTGTGAAGCCATTTATCCGAATATGCAAGTTAGTATTTTTCCGGAGAAATAAGGATAATTTAAAGCAATTAAGAGGTGCAAATAAAGCCTTCAAACGTGATTATAACATAAGATAGGTACTCGTTATTCACATGTTGATAATTAATGAAGAAGTAATTCTGTTCATATCTTCAGCCAACCATGTTACATGGTAATAAATACACTTCTGACTAATATGTACGTACATTGGTAAGCCAGAAAACATTGAAAAGTGGTGTTAATAACATTATTTATGCAATAATGAAAAGTAATAAAATAACATCAAATGGAGGAGTAGGTAAAATTATGAAACCTTGAAGCGAAAAATTGTCGAAGTAATAGATAATTATTATTTATGTTGACGCACTCGGGAATCGGACCATGTGCTTAAATAATGACAACTTAACATATTAACCACTATACTACGAGGTTGTGCCCTATTATTAAGAATCGTGGCGTATTATTTTCAAATCAGAATGAATGTAATTTAATCATTTTGTTGCTTGTACTGTGGTTTAAAGTCTGATTAATATTGCTATTGTTGCTAATGTCGTCATTTTTCTTCGTTCTTGGGTTGTTTGCGAGGAAAGGGATGCGAGTAGGATTTTAGGTTTGTACTGTGTAAATTGGCATGTCCTGGCTTGGGCACGTACTCCAGATGCATCGGGAGAGCCTGAACCCGAGCTGTCTCTTCTTTACGCCTGCACGATACCGCCATCCTGGTAGACAGTCGAAGACCATCTTACGGATGTACACGGCGCGGGAGGAGGCGAGAGAGCTGGCTGGGCCTTTTGGAGGGATCTAGTGATGTCCACATGCTCCACATAGGAGCAAACGTGGTGAAAGAAGAAGAAGGAGGAAACTGTGTAAATTCATTTAAACGGTGAATGTATCAGTAAACACGCATATAATATTCTGTTTGTAAAACACCTCTGAGTGGTATTTTGGGTTGAATAATGATGTAGGAACTATAATATCTCCCTAGAATCCTATCCTCTAGAATTCCCAGTGGACTGACACGGCGGGCGGCGGGCGTAACACCTATTCACAACGCAAACAAGCAAACAATGTTGAGCCAAAATGTACACCGGCTACCGCCATACTGAACTAAAAGGCTGTGTTTGGTACTGTGGAACATTCTGGACAGAGCAAAGAACACCTCTGCTAATAAACTTACTTGAAGTTTAGAAACACATTACACTAAAAGAAAAATGTTAACAATGGTTGAGAAAGAATTAAAAACATTATTTTATTTTTTGAATTAATAAGTGATAATACAATTGAAATTACACGGAAGCGTCGGTATAGATCGCAAACATAATACGTGTCATTAACGGAATAGAAAGAGGTCCTAACATACTCTTAGGTCCTAACATTACACAACTATTGAGAAATATACATTATAAGTAAGTATGTAAAATAATAATAGGTATAATATACAAATTATTTCATGTAAAAGGAAGAATTTTCTCAGCATAGTAAGATGGTGTAGCATAAATATAGTAAATATCTCGAGTAACAATGAAATAGTTTGCATAAAAAAATAAGCTGCGCGCCATCCATTTATCCATTATGTTTATCCTGTATTTTTAAGAGTGTTTGGCTCCTCAATTAAGTCTGAAACGTAATACCCACTAAATACATATTATTGCTTCACAGCTTTGTTGTTGCTTATACGGCAGGTTGGTACTTTATTATTCTCATTAAGGAAAACATTTTGACGCTTGTCCGGATACATTCCTCCCGAATGTGTAATTTCGGTGAACCGAGTAGAATTAATGCGCAGTTTTTTCTGTTGTTGCAAAATATTATTTAGTTACGCTACCGTGGAGATTCGAAGAATACGGACGTTGAAACATAACAAGACCCACCCGAACGAATAATTCGAATCGAATGTTACTTTGTGTTTACGAGTAGGTACCCCCACGCCCAATACAATTACGTTTTCTTTTTACGTTTGGGCCAAAACAGGTGACGATTCTTTTCATTCACCCCTTATATTGTATCATAATCGCGTAATAGGAATATTTCATCGTCATCATACCGCCACGATTGGCCGCCAGTTTCCGTGCACCCTCACAAGTCAGGTCCACGTCCCGCAGCTCTGACGCAAACTGCCGACGGATTGTCAACAGTGGACGTCCAGGACGCCGAGAGCCTCATGTCTTGTAAAATAGGCAAGCATGATTAAGGCTCTCGGGAGGCGTACGTAGTATATGGCTTAGCCAGCCGAAACTCCTTCGCCAGATGACAGTAGATACCAGGGGTTGCTGCGTCCGTTGCCTCACTGCTGTGTACCAAGTCATATGCGTTGAATATGTTATAATAAATGTAATTATTTCATTATTTGATATCAATACAAAAAAATATATAAAAAAATAACAAATAAATTTAAAAAAAACACCGCACACCTAATATTCTTCTAAGGCACTCTCAAAACTCAAAGCCTGCTATTTCGGGCCCTGGTTAAGTGCCATGATTCGCAGCCATAGAGAACAGGTGTGGTGCAGGCGTTATAAAGGCGGCATTTTGTTTTAACCGAGTAAACATCCGATCTCCAGACAGCTTTCATTCACTCTATGCCGCCCTCCCAGTTCATTCTGAAATCTGCCGTTTTCAGTCATGTACGCTCCCAGTTATTTGAAGCTCATGACCCTTTCGATGACTTGTCCCGACAAAGTCAGGAGGATCTGGGCATCTTGACACGAGCTGTTACACATGACATGGGTGTTATCAGTGTTGATTTTTATACCCATGCATGTGGAGTGCCAATTCAGTAAATCAGCAATAAGTGGAAGACCCCCGACTGAGACGTCAATAAGGACAGCGTCATCAGCATACTCCAGGTCGCAGAGCTTTCGGGAGGGGGAGATGGAAATTCCTCAGTCTAGCGGAATAGGTAATTCATGTTCATCATTCATGTATTCATCAAATTAAAACAAATACATTTTACTGCCTAACTAGGCCTAGACCCGTTTTAAGGCAGTTTGACATACTCAATTTTTGTTCATCATATATTGACATAAAATTTACAATCATAATTTTATATATTGTATTTCGAAACGTTAATCATTATGGTCAGTCAGACTTGTGTTCGCTTTAGTATAACATCACCAATAATTGTAATAGCATCCGTCATTTAACAAACAATAAAAATATTATAAAGCTTTAGGTGGTGCAAAAAGGTAACTGCAAATTCCGGCAAAAACGTAATAGAGGCTTATTTACATATTATTAACAGGTGTTCTGAAAAGGATCATTTAAAGTCGTGTATCGTATTCAAATACCACCTGGTATCGGCGATGAAATACGTTGGATACTTTTATTTATTGAAAAGCATATTGCAACTGTCACGAACATGGGTAAATAATTTAACTGCAACCACTACCACAAATTGATAAGGGGCGGAAACCTACGCATCAATGGGGTATTGATAATGATTTAGTTCAACACCTCAAGAACAAAGTATGCTGTTAAATAATAACAAATAACAATGTGAGGTACCTACAATGTCACTGCTTATATATCATTGTTCGGGATTAAATGTATAATGCGATAATTTGTTGCATAAATAATTACCGGGTAAGAAATACAGCTATAAAATACTAGTACCTACATTTAAGTAGCTGAACCCTTATTTGAAAAAAGTTGAAGCAAGACGTAGACAAGAGTTACAAAAGAGCACTGAAAATTTATATTTCAACCCTCACACTTCGCTTCCTCGGGTAGGTACTTGAGCCTGTGTTCACTTACAGATACGGCTAGTTTCGCAATTCGAGCATTGCACGTGTGAGTGGTTCCAATCCAAGCTCCGGATCAATCCTTTTATTCGGCAGCTTAAAGCGTCTCCTTATTCATGAAAGGCTTTGAAACGAGAATACGCGAGGTCATTCGATTATTGACTTGTAATTTTGTATACATTTGTGCTCTCCATACAAAGAAAATGTTTCTATTGAAAACAAAATTGCCACCTGGATTGGGATGCTGTGTTGTCGGATCATCGTGTATTGCTAATTAATAGCGTGTTATATCTAACTATTTAACCATTTTGAAAAAGAATTACGATTACTATTGAATTTATACAGTACAGTCGTTTAGACAATTATAAATAATACCTATTACCATAAATCATCGCGTCGCGTTTTCGATGTGTTTCATCTACGATAGACTAAATAAACTATCATTTTTCTCATGATGACTGGGACGTTTTGGAACCGTAAATAAACAAAATTTACCTTGGGGTCAAAGTTGAATGTCGCCTCGGGCCTGAGCGGGCAGTCCAGGCCACACTTGCACGTGCCCGAGCTTTGGAGGTATTCCCGCACGTGTTCCATGGAGCACAACACTGCACCACTAGGACTGAAAAAAAAAACATAAGTAAGTATCATTAAAACCAATTCAAAATTTCATTTAATAATAATAATTTGTAGAGGTCAAAATCAATGACGCCTCTCTTCAAAAATTAACTTTTTGAGTTATGATATTATGAATGTTGAAATTTATTTATTTATAGACGGCGCAATTGCCTTTTACAGAATACATAAAAATAACAACAGTGAAACATAGAGGAATAAGTTTATACATATTATAAAAAGAAAAAAAAAAGATCATTGTTGCAAAGTATACAAATACCAATACAACACTATGAACTTCAAACTAAAAAAGGTGTTGTCAACCATTTTTAAAATAAATTCTTACAAATGCTTACAATAATGTACTAATATCTAAACACTTATTTGTAACAACCAAATGCGTTGTGAACTGTAAAGAGGCACATTATTTGCTTTTACTCCATTCAATAACTAATAAAAAAAAATGCGAGCGTGCGTGAGAACACGTATGAATGTGGAGGAGCAGCAAGAGAAGTATGCCAGGATAGAGTGGTGTAGCGTTCCATCCTCTCTCATATCGCTTCGGAGTAATGGCGTGTTGGTTAGTTAGTTAGTTATAAAGATAGAGAAAGTATTTATTAAAATTTGGACTTGGAAATAATTGGTCAGGTGATTTTGACGTGTTATAATAATATAATCAGTGATGAGGTTCGTACGCAAAAATATACATAATTGTATATATGGAGAAAGAACTCCTTCGACAGCAAATCAATTCAACATCAACAATCTGCAGTATGGGCGTGTTAATTCATAATTCCTACACCCCTTATCCACATACGCGCTGCATACGAGTAATATTAATAAAGGTTCCAGTATATTATAGTGTCACTATAAATAAGATGCGAGATGCATCATGGTGTAGTATTTTACAAGCTTATGTCTGCGCTGGTTGTACAAGGGACTGCAGGGAAGATAATGTATCAACTGTCACTTCTTCACAAGGACACGCGCATTATAACTGCGAAAAGGTAAGTACCTACTTTGTGGGCATAAATAAATTGAAAATCACATAAAAGACCATTAAAATTAATTATTTAATACATTTATGAAGGTTTTGATGCGAATTGAAGAGAATTTAACGAAACAAGTTTGGCCATTCTGTAAGTGTTTTTAAACTACTGCGCATACGATTTTGTACTGAATTCGTATGCGCAGAAGTGTCTAAAACCTTAGAGAATCGCACCGCTGGGGTATTGTCCGCCTCGTAGCATAGTGGTAGCGCATTTGGCTGCCGTGCATTAGGTCGCGGGTTCAATTCCCGTAAGGGGTCAACATGAAATATTTATTTACATGTGATTTTCTTAATAATATTTCATTAGTGATACCTTGGACTGGTACTGAGGCGTATGACTGATCATCTTACTTTATATATAAAAAAAAAGAGATCAAGATACTCTACACTTGGTGTACCGATGCAGTGCCCTATGCACCTCGGGCGCGGATAAGGGAAAGAAGTATTAGTAGTAGTATGTGAATTTGTGAATACCTTACCCCTGATGCATGAAATAAAATGTTTAAATATACTTCAGTATTCATTGAATTTTCAAATATTTACTGCTTTACCGTATTTAAAATACCTAAAGTATTAATATACTAGTCCTTTACATAGCCAATTTCAAGTACAAGTAAGTAGATTATTCTGCACTTAACTCCCTTCTTCCGTAAATGGTTGAAGTGATGTTGTTCTGTGATCTGTAAAATTATCTCAGATACCCCGAGGCAGCTCTTGTGTTTAGATTGCGCTCGATACAAAATGGAAACGCCATCGCCATATTCTCCACACAAATAAAACAAACCGACTTTAAGCCGGAAATAAATTGAAAACAACAAAGTAGGAAGAAAGTATCAGCATTTGTAAAACATATTGGAGGAAAACGGATTACGTTATAATAAGTATACCGTTTATTTCGCTGAAGAAATGAGCGGAAACAAATCATTAGACAATAATATTGTAATGGATATAAATGAAAGTGCAACACTCGAGTCTTAGGAAATGAGCGAAAATAACATAATTGTTATTACAATGGTCGATAAGTTTCCGTGTATATTTTATATCAAATGTCGGTTTAATTAACGGCTGGGGGCTCAGCCTGTCTGGTCGGTCGCTACTTTCTAAAAGATCGAGCGCCATTCTAGCCTGTCTCCCTGTGTACGTACAATGTACACAGTACACAATTTAATGACATTAACATCCACGATTTCACCGATTTATTATTACATGTACCATTTCGATGCACGACAAGCTAGGTCGGTTATACTGACGCTGACTTGCACTCTGTAGGTGCATCGCTTTCCCAACGGTATCCGCAAAACTATACTGCACAACTGAAATATGCTGAATGTCGAGGGTCGACGAAACGACCTTTGTCACAGATTACAGCTTACTGCTTAACAAGTCTGATACTGCGACGAGATATTAATCATATATGGTAATCCCGAGTGCAGTTACTGCAATAAAAAGTATTTTTAAGCTACATTGTCTGCCAGAAAAAAAATAATCATGACGAATTCCTTAGGCTTGTTCGAAAGCACTTTGCGGTTAAAATTTTGGTGGTGGGTATAGATGCGGAGACATAAAAAATAAATCAGATAAATTTCGGCGGTTTATTGTTACTGCATTGCATAACAATGCTTAAAGTAAAAATTTAGATAGGAATTCCGATAATAAACAGCAAATCTGATAGTTGGAAGTGGAAATTAGGTATGTGGAATGAAAGTGCACTAGATGTATTAAGTATCATATACAACATAGTCAGTCGTGTGTCGAGTCGTGTCGGAAGGGTATGTGCGCGGAGAATGAGGCCTAGCTGTAAATTAATTCCGGTACACATTTGAGAGGCGGCCGGGCAGCGAATTACTAATGGAATTAGCAGCGTTTGACGCGGATTCAATTAACCGCTCCGCCGGCTAGAGACTATGATAGGCCCTGGTGATGACGAGGGACATGGGACTTCTTCGCGACGAAACGTTGGCCACGCGATGGTTAAAGGAAATCCCATTAAAGAGATTTGCTAATTCCGATAGATAGCCATTAATCCCTTTGAACGGGACTCAAAATCCGCATAAGCTGGATAAATCCTTGAAAGGGAAATTATTAAAGTTAAATGCAACGGTTCAAATCATTTCATATAATATGTTTATTGGAAATGTAGGTACTTTCAGGATCTCATAACGTAAGTTCTTATTAATAGCAATTTACATCTCAACAGAGTCGAGAAGTTTGAAAGGGAATATGGATATCTAGGCGTTTACAGGACTTATGAACTGTCATTGGCTGGGTTAAAAAGTAGTATTGGACACACTCAAAATGTTGTTTATATTCAAGAATAGTATTGTGAATAACATCATAAGCACTTTGTGAAAAAAGTAATTTAAAGGTACCAAGTACTAAGTGTATGAGGCTCACAGTATCGCATAGCAAAAGTCGCTTAATGAAGTGGGGAAAATATCGATACTACAGGAGATGTTTTTCTCCCTATCCTGTAAATGTTTACAAAAAGCTCACTTCCATTGTGCGCGTAGATTGGGCCGATACATTTGTAATAAAAAGGCGACCAAAAGCCGCAGCGGACAAACAAAAAGGGTAAAGTGAGGCGCATTGCGAGCTCGGGGAAAGAACACGATAAAACCTATAAATAACGTAGATTTTGGCGAAAGGCGAGTAAATAATATGGTCGCCCCACACAGAGCCGAGCGGCATTTGCGGTTAAACGGACGGTTTGCGGAAACTGGTTCATTATTGTATGCAAACACGCGTTGTGTGCGCCTTATGCTTTATAAATAAATACGAGCCGGTTAGCGGAGATTTGTTATTTAAGTAACAGTCTGATAATAATGCCATCAGATTAAAAAGCAATTTACACCAAATTTTTGCGTTAAATATTGAAACAGAAATGAAACTTCATAAAAAAATATACTACAAAGTTGTGGCTTTCACATTCGTTTTCTCCAAAAAGTTAGCTATTCGATTTTTGGGTATATGGGAAAAAACAGCCCGTTGACTCAAATGTAAATGCGATAAATTATAACAATATTATAATACAACGCCAAAGTAAGGATATATCGTGAGCAGATGTTGAATTTATTCAAGCCCACGCCAC
The DNA here is from genome assembly GCA_022494985.1 of Micrasema minimum. Classification (NCBI taxonomy): domain Eukaryota; kingdom Metazoa; phylum Arthropoda; class Insecta; order Trichoptera; family Brachycentridae; genus Micrasema; species Micrasema minimum. The sequence goes on along the minus strand of JAGVSP010000467.1, from coordinate 44,164 downwards.
GGTAAAATAAATCCACAACCAATCAAAAGACCTTAGACTACAATGTAGCAGATCACGCGCATTCAGAAGCAATTAGAAAATAAAATACCTAAATTGAAAAGGTTTTGTTGGTTTTCGTTGTGTTGCCGCAAAGCTTCGGCCATGTATCTAGGGACAGATTAATCCGCCAATTAGCGCAGCCCTCGGCCGCAGACGACATTGTTCGGCGTGCCGAACGAAATGCATCGCCGAATTCCGATCTTCCAATGACAAATTAGTGGCTTGTCTTACCCCGAGCTACCAGATTAGTTGGACCATTGTGGTGCAACGTTGTCACGTCTGCGCTATTGTTCCGTGGAGAAATCATCTCGTCTAATCTCATAGACAACAACGGCACAGTGCTAATTTATTGTTCCGTAAGTTAATTAGGCGTGTACTAATGTGTCAACTAATTTGTTCCGAGAATTCAATCAAGTACTCTTGTACGTTACGTACTCTTCTACACGCATTTCATATGGTGGTTGGCGAGTTTAGTCAACGTGAACGAAGTCTCAGAGAGGCCAAAATTATTAAGAATACGTAAGCGTTTTAAGTCACTAATCTTATCTTCGTATCATCATCATCATCATCATCATACCATATCCGCTCCCTATGTGGGGCATATGGAATCCACAAACTGCCTCTAGGCCAAGCGATCGGCCTTATGATATACGATATGATATATAAAGATATACCTACGCATAAATATTTTATGCGTAGGTATCTTCGTATACCTACGCATAAAATATTTTTAACTTAATACGGTACCGAATTATTATTATTTTAAGTAGACACACGATATACATAGATAAATAGCAAATAGCTATGATTTTATTATGTGTATAAAACCAATAAAAACATAATAATTTCAACCCTTCAAGTTTATATCGCAACCTTTAAAATTGTTAGTTATTCAACGATTAAAAACAACACGGTCCATAAACTAGTTTGTATTGACCATAAAAACATTATTACCTTCCACTAACAACTTACGACAAAGCTAAACTGTTTAAACAACTGGCCCTATGACTTTCAACTCGGGAGAAAAAATCGTCGTAAAAACACAAAGTGGGGAACGTTTTATTTGTACGGCGAGATGTTAACTTTAGTAATTTGTGTGTTAAATGCACACATATAAGGGAAGCGTCTTGTGAAGACAATACCGGTAAAGAACCGGTAGCAGTGGACCAAAAAACTATATAGGAAAAAGCAGGTACATATTTTGTATAATGTTTGCTCAAGATTTATCTTCTTTACACAGTCGGCTGTGCACCTCGAAGGGTAGTATAATACCGTGGCAATATAAGCAAACACGTGTTAGCTCAGAAGATGAGAAGAAGACTAAAGCAAACACAAAAAATGGGAAAACAGTCTGGCGGGAAAAGTATTGTGGACAAACTCAAGTACAGACAAATTTAGCCGGAAAATACTTTTCAAACATCTCTGGCATTACCTGTTACATTTCGAGCGCTGACAAGACAATGGCATGAGAAAGCAATCTGGTTGTTCTACCTACTGTGAATTTCGCCACGGACAATACAACACATCCATATGTATGTATTATAAAGTATTAACAATACGAATCAAAACCGGTAATGTTCTCAATAGTTGAAACTTTCACATCGGCCGACAGGCGCAGGCGCAGACGATTGGGAAATGTACATAAAACACTTACATTGATTCGTAACAAATTAAATATTGTACGGATGAATTTATTGTTATTAAACCAGAGTAGGTAGCCAAGGGTGGGCATAGGAAGTAATGCTATGAAACCTTATGGAAATCGCATTGTTTGGTACATTTTGGGACAAAGTTCATACTGTTGATCCAGAAATTATTCAATAAATAGCTTAGTATTTTTAATGTTTTGTTTTATACTATTATATATTTTTTAAGAAAAATGATTCGACAAAAGTTGTATAAAAAGTATCATTTTTACAAGTACATAATATACATGGTGTAACAAAACTCGATGTACAAGCGGAAAACCAGTGAATCTACATAATATTTGAAGTCGATTTTGTATTTTTTTTTATATGACTATAGTTTACGAGAAAATTGAGGAAAACAAAAGAAAAAAATTTTTATTTTAAGAAGAATTCGTTCAATCTTACTTAATCTACGGTACTTATGAAAGCATTGAAAAGAGAAAAAAAATTAAAGATCAGATTCAAAAACCATCTTCCACATTCGATAATGTAGATTCACCAGTTTTCGGGTTGTACTACGAGTTTTGTCACTCCATGTATACACCTGGAAAAAAAAATTGTTACTATTTATCATTAGATCTCATAGAACATCAGTTAACATACTTATACAATATTTAAAACTTACCTTCTATTATAATAATGATACCTTAGGACTGGCACTGAAGTGCCTTCTTGCTATAAATCATCAAGATAAAACGTAATATTATTTGAACATTTGTGAAAACTAAAAACAAAAAAATTTAAAAATAAACAAGTTAAAAGCTAGGTGGGTTCTGTCAGATAAGTGAACATTCTTGGAATGGCTGAGAGCGAGTTTAATCAAATTAAAGTCGTGCATATCAGTTTAGTACATCAACTGTACAGATTTCAACGTACTGCGAGTACATCTAGGGAAAGGCGAGAACAAATATTGTGAAAGTTGAAAGCACGATTCGTCATCGATATGCACGATCCAAGTTTGAGAAATTGTTCGATTACTCCCATTCTAAGAGAAGAAATAATAGACAAAACTGTTTTTATATCAATCAAACGTTTATATTATGTAAAAAAAAAATATGACTTTGATAAATGGATTTCTTTCTATTTTCTTACTAGAATTTTCATGTTAGTTTTTTAAGTGCTAAGTTTTTTAAGACCTATGAATGAAAATAAATCGGAATAAACAAAAAAGCTAGAACTACATACTTATACTTATTCTCGACTTGCTGACAAGATAAAAGTAATGAACATTTTTTAAATTAGCTAAAACACAATAAATAAACAAATTATTAGTTTATGACATCTTCGGGCGTCTTCTAGTCAGTAATTAAAACTCAGATGAATCTTACCTACACCAAAAAAGTTGATAGCCAAATGCTTAGCAATTTTCTCAACAGATGGCACCAGTGAGAAAAATGACGTTTAATGTGAAATGTTCTGTGATAATTAATATCTACTAATAGATCTTCCGAAATTTGTCATATATACTTAATGGTTGTCAGAGATAACGGGCGGAATGGGAATGTTGTAATACATCAAGTGGCCACTTAACCCAGCCAATGACAGGTCATAAGCCCTGAAAACGCCTAGACAATCCACATTCGTTTTCAGAGTTTCTCTGTCTCTTTTGGGATACCAATAATATTTTAATAATATTTTGAAATTAGTTTAGTTTTATCATGAAAAGTTGGACAAAATAAAATATAGAGAAAGTTTTGTACGGACTATGGATGCATTCTAATGCACAAAGCAAGGACACAAGTTAGTTTTATTATATTTGATGAAAAGTAAATTAGGTGTGATAAAAACATTTTTTTTCCTTGTCTTTTAAAATACATTTCTTTCATATTTACTTATATGTATATTAACTTATTCATAAACATGTAAAAACATTGTGTACCTTTAAAAAATGTTCTCTTTGTTTCACTGTATATTACTGTAATGAATTTTGTAAAAGGCAATTGCGCCGTTTTTAAATAAACAAATAATATTTTCCAAAATTAAGTATTATTGAAGTTGATTGAATACACGTCGAAAGCACGGAAATCAAATATTTAGGCGGTTTCGGGAAAACACGATGCCAGGAGCGCAGAGGTAAGAAGAAGCAGGACGGTCTTGAACTAGTGTAAGCAATTATCCGCTTCATGAATATGCACGATTACCCGCGAGGCGGCTAAAGGGAATGACACCGCGAACACTGCTTTGTACTCCTTGGTACTCTGGTAGTCTGGCAGGCGATAGCCCCAGGATTCAGACGATTGCAGATAATCTAAGCTACTTTAACGTAGGAGCCAAAGGTCATTCATTCGTTCCCATTTTTTATTGCGGCAAAAAAGCACATTTATACGGCTTTTTCACGTGCATATACTCCGTTTACATTTTTAAAATAATAAGTGTGTTCATAAATGAAAATGCAACAGGAACAGCAAGACGTTGCGTCTTCGTTATTTTAGAGGAGTCTTTTTCCTTTGCAAAAAAATCAGTTCTAAAATGTTTTGTATTGATTAATAAAATTTAAAAAAGTAGTAACATAAAACATCGTTTCGATAAGACAAGTATAAGGCTTTACTAACTTTTAAAGGCGGAGATGAAGCAATATAAATTATTATTACAGATAAACTCACAAGTTACCAAGGTCGGTGGACAATTAAATCAACTCCTCCGTCATAATTAAAATAAATGCCATCATTTACCGTATCTCTCATCTTGGTTTGATTGGAGCAATTTCAATGAGAACTCTGCAGAGAAGGCGATCGTTAAAGTTGATTGACAATACTAAGTGGTTGTATGCGGAGAATAACTGAGAATACACTCAAGAGTGACTGAAGCGAAACAAAGCAGAGTAATACGGATTCAGTCGAAGCGACATGCGACATTGTGAATTCACTAACAAAAGAGCTCAGATACAAGAAATAACGAGAACATTCATTCTGGTTTAACTATATTTTTCTCCCAATGATTCTAGGTACAAATGTGATATAGATAAGATCAGAATAATGTTTACACAGTAATGAAGAAGCTGTTTTGCTTGCCTCGAGCTACGACGTTGAAGTTTCGGTACTAATAATGCATGTTTAGAAACATTCTGAGTACCAAGTAAGCTGTAACTTTTGTTATGGCAGGGGCTTACTAAAATACAACTGGCCAACTTCTTCTTAAGTCTTAACATCAGAATAAAAATAACATTAATTAAATACTCAATGTCCGCATGGATCGCTCGAATTGAAGAACGTAATGTAGACCAAAGCATTGAAAAGCTATACAGTTTGGACAGGGAGTTCCCATTTGCCGGTAAAGTGGGAATGCGAATTGCACTGTGTCCCATCGAACGTCGTATTCAATTACCCAGCCCGGCAGTTGGCGACGCCATCCACAGTAATTGAAGTTGAGTTAAAACAGTATCGAACTCAATGTCGGCTCTGATAACGGACGGGGAAACTACCGGTAATTGCTTTTGAGGACGGCCGTAGTCTAGCTTTTCAACTGCGGTAAAAAAAGCATGCCAAAGTTCGAGGATGCAAAGAACGCAAATTACATTTCCTCGGAAATGGAAGTATTCAGAGAAGACACTTAAAAACGATTGGACTGATTTGACTGCGCAAGTTTCTACATTTTCGTAGTAACATCCAGATTTTTTAAATGAATAATATTTCAAAATAAAGTATTCGTCTACAATAGAAACTGTGACGTGGTTTTAGGATGCGATTGGAACCGCATTATCCAAAAAAGTTTTCCTCGATGCACTCAACGTTCGTAGGAAAGCAAAACGTAGAAAATTTTCCTTGCATCACCACTCAAAAGAGCTATTCAGCTTTCCATTTTCGCTCGAAAACACAAACAACGTCAAAAGCCTTGTTATGGGCGGATTATTTCCCCCCGAGAACGAAACAGTGAATAAAGCCAACATTTTGGAGAAAGAAAACAATCTGGATCCGTTGGCTATTAGAAGAAATAAAGGAAACGTTTCTGGTGAATTATATTCAATTGAATAATAAAACAATGCCAAGAAAGGGGCTAAGAGCACTTTAGCCAAAATACTTAAATAATATCTTGCGGCAAAACCACACATTCATTTTATATAAAATACAATGTAGAAATAAATTGCCTGTTTCGTTTCTTACATTTCAATGTAATACTATTTTATCCTACTTATATAAAACCGAAATATATACTTGGTAAAATTTATTCATTTATTTCGGATAAGAAGAAAATGTTCTTATAAGAACCTAAACAGCATTTTATTTTTGGTCACACTATCATAAAACACAAATATTAGGTAAGTTAAAATACTGAGTCAATTGGTTCGATTGTGAAATAATCTGTCTAAGGAAGGTAATATACGTAGTGCTTCGATTCGATCGAGAGCTTTAAAATTTGGAATTGTTACAATTTCAAAAGCATCAATGTTATTGTAAATACATTATAAGTATATAAAATAAAAATGTAATAATTATAACTGTAATAATCAATCTATATCGACAAATAAGTTCTCCGCTTCACCCTGGAAGTTTAATCATTGAAAATTTTATATAAATTTGCCACTTTGGTAATGAATGACACAATTAAGAAGCAGAAGTCGTTAATGTGCTGTTAAAGTTAAAATAATTAGTGAATCGAAGTCAAGGAGCATGCGCTGGGTAGTCGTAGATATGTATTACAGAGGAGTGGGCTCCAGTATCCAGTGTTTTTATACACGCGTATATTTCTTAGGTTCAAGTGCAATATGACTGCAGCGGTGAATTATTGATTAGCCTCACAAAGAGAGTTTGTATGACGGAGACCCCCTGACCCGTGTTCTTCCCATTTCCCGTCCCTCCGATACTGCATTTTCTTGTGCGCGCGCACTGTCAACTGCATTTTCCTTGGGAAAGCGGGCTATTATAGCTTACTTGCATAGCATTCCGTAGCGATTACAAGCGCGCTAGGATGCACACAATTCATTTTTCATTATTCATATTTCTGAATAAATAAAATGCTGTTAGTTTTGAGAACATTTGCTTATTAAAACTAATACTTCATACTTACTTACTGACAAATTCTTAGAATATATATTTAAAGTTAAAAATTTGGATAAAGAAAAAATAATCCAATCACTTTTTATTATAACTATTATGGATAGCGCTGTTTACGTATAAATATACCTCAAGGGCACTTCGAATATTGAATTTAATGGGAAATTTAAAGTGAATGAAAACTCAATTTCTGAGTAGAAAATACAATTATCAAAATTAATCAAAAGATTTAGAGGACAAATGGGTCTTAAGTTTCTTTCGAAACATCGCTTCACTCTCACAGTTTCGCACTTCTGGTGGGAGAGCATTCCAAGCCACAGGGCCCGCAACCGCTAAAGCGCGCTCCCCAAATTGTGTGCGCTGATTGCGGGTCGGTACTAAAACCCTGCCTATAGCTGTAGATGTAGCTGATCGGAGTGTGAGACAAATAGTTTATCTGTTATGTTTCCACTAACATAAGTTTATGCTCTCTTATTTTTAGAGTACTTGATACAATAAATAAAAAAATAACTAGATACTTAATTCAAAAAAGAATTGTCGAAAATCATTTGGTAACTCTAGATTCTTGAGGAGAATATGAAGTCGAAGAAAACGACAATAAGTATGTGAGAAATATTTGGTAAGTCAAAAGTCATCGACATTTGTGCATTCGTAGTACCTTGTGCATTTTCCGCGAGAATATAGAGGACCCAATTGAAAGATTGGAGAATTAGAACTCAATGTAAATGGAAAACGAATCGATGAAAGGCATCGATTCTGACACTGGTATTGATCAATTCAGATTATCGACAGTCAGTCATCTGGTGATGTTTTAATTCAGTACTTAAATAATACTTTAACATGTGCGTTTATTTTACAGTATTGGGAGTTTATGCTCTAACATGGCGTTAGTAATAATGTCTACAAAGCTAAGTGTACTTGGTATACTATACGAGTAAGTATATGTTAACAAAATTACGTAATATTAGTATCTTCACTCTAGACTGAACAAATACAACACAACACCTTCGTGTGTACAGCAAACACTTTGTTTATCTTCCTTCTATTTTATAACGTAAAAAGAAGATAACTTCAAGCTTGATTTACATAAGGAAAATGTTCCGTATTCTCGGTGGAATATTAGGCCCAAAATCACTTGTACACTTCTTACATTAGATACAACTAAGTGAACAAATATGTCTATTGCGGTTTACTTACATCGAAACACCTTCAGTTTGTAAAAATTCTATTAACCATTATGATTAAAGATAAGTATAAAACAATAATTTGGAATATAATGTGCCTGACTTGCCCACGTATAGGATAACTGTGAATGTATTGGGAATATGATATCATGGTATTGATTGGGGGTTTAATCTAGAAATAATTATGGCACACACTTCTAAACGTATTTATACATAGTTAATTGCAAATCTTTACAGTGTAGAATAATCAACGTTATATGTGTTATTTCTCTATAATATTTAATGGTGATATTATGAATCCGCTTATGGTGCATGTAAAATTGTGTAACAGCCACTAAACAAATAATGAATAAGTGGTCAAATAAAGTGGCATCTTATTTTCATAATCAAAGTGAAGTTACTTCATATTTTGTAGAAGGTAATAAAAAATACCGGTTTTCTTACTTCTTGTAACATTTAAGAATGTCATGGTCTTTAGAAGTTGTTGAAAAGTCAAGAGTTATTGTTTTACGAGAGTAAAGAATTCTAGATAAAAATCAGGCGTTTAATTTTATATAAAATTCCTTCATTCCATTTTAGAGCGGACGTTATAAATATTATGACAACCGTTTAATTCTAGTAGATACGGAACTGCACTGCATTTGTGCAATAATTTGTGCATGCTCCATTGGGTGCGGATAAGGGAAAGTAGTAGATACGGAAAATACATTATTTCTACGAGTATTTAAATAGGTAATCCAAAATCAAGACTCAGCGTCTCGGCTTTGGAACTTAAGTACATACAAGAATAAATTAAAGGTTTCATATTATTTGATTAATTAATTCAGCCTAATCACATTTTCAAGCGTACGTAATAAAAAGGCTTTTTAGATTATAATTAAATATTAAATGTATCCTGAGTCAACTCAATTATTTCATTTAGCGCTAAAATAATATTATTCGTAAGAAATGTAATCATTACATTGCTCGCATTCATAAATCCATTAAGTTCCGGTAGAAACGTTCAAAGAAGCAAAACAAGATATAAGAATAAGGCGAGAATCCTTGGAAACACTATGCAGTTGCACTAATGGGTCTTGTGAAATGCCACCCTCCGCCTCCCTCTAACCTTCCTACACTGCCTTCTTTCCTTTACACTCTACACTTCTACACCATTCTCAACCTTTCTTACTCCTTTCTCTCCCCAATCTCCACCTTCTTGGGTTCTGTTCCTCTCTCCTTGGCGTAAACTACGAATCGCCTTTTTTTGTCTGCAACATCGGACTATTACTTACTATCCCACTTCATTTATTCCTCCCATTTCCTTCTCTTAAACAATTATTCAATATTGTTGTACGCTTTTCATTTCCACGAGACTTTACAAGCTAATTACTCATCTAAATAGACCTTTGCATTTGATTAACTTTGTATAGGTATTTTTTAACTACTGCACACTAACGCTGGGTTGTTCGATCATTAGTAATAGTTTAAAAATCGAAAGTAAAAGTACCTATAAATTTTAAAATAAGATACTTTTTAGTATGGAGGAAAGAACAAATGTTAATTTTTTAACTATTAAGTACTTCGTATTTTTAACTATTACTAATGAACAAACAACCCAGCGTGAGGACATACCAAGTAGGAACAGTAATTATTTATGTGTAATCAGCAGAATCATTATAAAGTATCGGTAATTTTTTCTCCGTTGGAAAACATTACATTATGACCTACTAGTAGGTAGGTACTAGGTACAACCTACTAAGTGAGTACGCTCGTGCGACCTTAGGATTAGACGATTAGAGGGTATAATGACTTTACTAACGCTTTAATTAGCTCAAAGTATTAGCGTACTTATGCACGATGTGTTAATATTCGTACTGAACACCAAGTTCGTATGTTATTTAGTAGATATTGAAAGCTTTATTCTTAATACGTGTTTGTTACCTTAGCTCTTAGCACCAACTTAATGGCACCTAATGCCAGGTTGACCGATGCAATACCAATTGAACGGTTTTTACTGTCAGTGGTAATATGAGTTTTAATTTATAATAAACTATTCATAATTTGCTGTAAATTTACTAAAGCTAGACATTACATAAGATGTTTCAGTGACAATGTAACATTAAGTAAAACATTGTTTTTAACTACTTTTTATTAATACCTAGGTACCTACATCTCGCGACCGGTTTCAAGACAACGCTTTTTCAAGGGTTAGTATAAAAAAGGAGTTAAAAACAAAGTGTTTTATTTAAATACTTATGTGTAAATGAATAAATACAAAGTGAGTGCTTCTAATATAAATTTCATAACATTAAATACTTATTACTTAAGTACGTTGGTCATCGAATTTTTACATTTAATTTTGCACTTCTGATTTGTAAAAAACCTATGCGTAAGATAATAAATAAATATATTATTTTAAAAGGTTATTGAAAAAGCTATAGCTTTCACAGTATGATGGTAGTGCTTTGAACATTTTTGAAATTTACATTAATTTATAGTACCTACCTAGTACCTACTTAAATATTGCAATTGGGAATACAATAATAATAATAACTCCTTGATTTATAGTACAAAACGCCTTTTGACGTCACGAGGAATACTTAGAATTATATGCACTATTCTCGTGCTAAGACTTCAATACGAACGCGATTATGCGCCAAAGCGTAATCGAATCGACTATTCAATTATCAAGATCTCCTGAGAATACTTATAAGGACAGCAGTTGGCTGGATGTACGAGGACTTGCAACTGCATAACTGATGCATCAGATAGAGCGCTGGTCTCCCGTTTTGCAGAGAAGATGCAGTATTTGCTATCTAACTGTCTTATCTAGTTCCCTTATGTATTAATAAAGGACTTACAGGGGTGGTATGTTTTATGCATCCAGTATTCATACAACGTATCTATACAAAGGATGCAATATTCTCAAGTACTGGAAAATATTTGCGATAAAAATATAATTACCTTCAACAATGTAAATCAATATAAGTATAAGTAAGTACCTTGAGATAATTATTCCAATATGTTCCTGAATCAAATAGAGTGCGATTGGGCTAGATGGGAATGGCTTTTAAAAATTCAGTTTTAAAAAACGTGGGAACGAGTGTATGATTATTCCAACGACACTTTAATGTTATAAGTAACCATCTACTTGCTGGGATAATCTTCTTACTAGTGCGATATATATATTGGCCCTCTACCTACTGGCTGGCCGCAAAGGACGATGGAACAATGGCCACTATGCAATTCTAGGGCTTCAAATCAACCGAAGAAAGAAAGTGACCCACAGAAAAGTAGTAAATCTTCTTTCTTATCCTGAGCAGTAAATAACAAAACGGACGTTTATGGTAGGGTCTTAACCATGAGGACAAGACAAAAAAATCCGCTTCACAAAAGTAATAACGACATGACCGTAATGATCTGGGATGAGCTTGTAAAGTTTTATAGACTAGAAACGGTCATTATGAAACGAGTAGGTCCGACACGCGTAACGTGAAAACAAAAGAACGGCAGTAAAAAATGGTGTTTGAAAAAAGGACAACATGGGAGGCGAAATCTTCCTTCCACGTGGCGAACAATACCGCTTCGGGTATCGGGTACTGAAAGCCGAAATCTTCTGTGAAATTATTTCCATTGTGCTCATAGCTCAGTTCGCAGACGTCCGTCCCGAGATTTCATACACAGAGTAAAATGACTTTATGACTCCACGATCCGTGATTCCCTCCCGTTGAAGAGTAGCTAAAGTCTATGCACAGAAGCGGCAGGAATACTTTATATTATTTGGTGTTTGGAATCAACAGAGCTCGAAAAGATCAAACGTATCCGATTCACTTTCGTGCCGCGGGTCACGCTATCGTAATAGGGCGGCACGTACGTGCAGATAATGTGCATTCAGTTCCTGGCAGAAAAGGGTAATAGAAACATCAAATAATATGAAGTTTCATTGAATTTACCGCAGACTTACCATATCGCACTGGTGGAATTATATTATATAAGTACACGCTAAATTATTGAAAACGTGCAGATTCTTTATCAATTTTATTTTCAAATCAAAGTTAATCAGTCATGGAGGGTTCACACAAGTATTTACCTATTTATATAGAGATCACAGAAATTAAAATCCACACCAAGTGGTTGCATCGCTAGCGAACGAAAAGTAGAATAGCCATAAGATCATTTCCCATACAAAAACTTGAAGATGTACAGTTCTATGTCTCTATAGTAACCGTTGCGTTGTGACAATACTTGAAACGGATGCTCTGATTGGTTAGGGATCTACCAACTTCTAGAAAAAGCTGTCCCAAAGATCATATACTTACGCCGTATCCCCATATACTTAATAGGTTTTTTGAACATTCTTAATAAATTAGTCGCCGTGGTGGTGAAGAGAGCTAAGTCACACATGAATTGTTTTGAGAAAATGACCAATGAAATTTTAAGAAAGATCAAAATTGTATGGAGAATCGCTTGCCTCTATTCACACTTAAGCAAAATTCAGTATTGTAACGACGAAATATCACGTAGCTCTCTTAACTACTCTGAACTCTGAAACAGTTTTCTGATTGACAAAGTGTAAAAAATATCATTTTTCGAAAAATGTGGATTGGCTCTTTTCACCGCTACGACGACGAATATTACCCACACGCCACACATTAGGTAGGTACTGATAAACTCAGACCTGATAGTGATAAGTAACAGAAATAATCGCGATTTTTTAACTTCTTACAGAGGTAGGTACCTAATTTCTTTGACGCGTGTTATTTAGGAATACTTTTTATAATAAGATAAGTATTATTCAATATATCCTTGCTTATAATTTTTATCAGAAAATTGCAGTTGTATACTGGTAGCTACGCTCATAAATATATAATTCAATGAAGTAGGCACAAGTATTGATGATTGGATCGATTAAGTCGTGATAAAAGCAAGTAATTAAGCACAATAGGCACTTAGTAAATGATGCCTAACAGACTCCTCGATTGAACTCAGTAAGTTACAAATCGAGTTACGTCATTATAACAGAAATAGCTGTCATAACCTCAATTCGGAATGTTAAATGGTCATGACATGTATTGAGGGCATGAAATATGTAGCTATATTATTGAATAAATTTTATTCATCAAAATTTCGATAAGACATGTAAATACCGATAAATCGTAAATCAGAATTGATAATTGTAAGTAGGTACATATGTACCAATGCCTAAGACAAGGCCGATTTTTCAAACATACAATTACTTAATATAAAGTAAGTACCTATAATAAAAACAAACAACATCATAATATGTTATATAAAAATATACCTACTTAGTCCATAAACGACTAAGATCAAATTATTTCCGGCAAAATTAGATAAACTTACTTATGTGTGGTTGAATATAATATGTATCTTATCTATATCCAAATGATCAATATACACTGCACTTGGTGTACTAATGCAGTGCCCTATGCACCATTGGGTGCGGATAGGGGAAAGTAGAGTAGTAATAGGTATATCTCAGGTAGGTAGTTTGAAAGTTACATTGGTGTTATTACATTTGTTTTTTTTTTAAATGTTTTTGAATACTTAAATAATAAAATGACAGAATACTTGCTGTAAGTATTCGTATTTTTATAAAAGAAAGTATAGTTATCAAAATATTATTGGAGCGTCAACAGAAATATAAAAATAAATATTTTAAACAGTGAATACTAAAGTGCACATCACAGTTGAATCAACAAAATCATCCGAATTTGAGTTAAAAAATTCACGATATAAAAAGTTCATAATAATACTTAATGACGCTATGACGCAACATAGGTAGGTAAATATTTTAAAGCATACTTAACATGGGTCTTACATAACGATGCAGACAACTCATCATATCGGATAATAGGGAGCAAAAATAATATGCCTGCCATAAGTATTGAGAAAGTATAATACATAAGTACTCTCACACTTCGATCAGCTACATCTACAGCTATAGGCAGGGTTTTAGTACCGATCCGTAATCAGCGCACAAAATTTGGAGAGCGCGCTTTTGCGGTTGCGGGCCCTGTGGCCCACCAGAAGTGCGCAACTGTGAGAGTGAAGTGATGTTTCGAAAGAAACTTAAGACCTATAAGTATGTTCTCTAAATCTGTTGATTAATTTTGATAATGGTATTTTCTACTCAGAAATTGAGTTTTCACTCACTTTAAATTTCCCGAGCCGTTAAATTCAATATTTGAAGCGCCCTTGAGGTATATTTATACGAAAACGGCGCTTTATAAATTATCCATTATAATAATAATACTTATAAAACTATAAGCGTGTATTTTGTACTTTTGATCCCTACGTATTTTTGGTCCATCGAACCGGATGGTTTGTACCATAGATAATCTAGTGCGTGGTTTGAACTAAACGTTGGATCGTTGGATGTAATTGAATAAAACCTAGTATGTCGGAGGAGTACTAAGTACGAACCAAGGTGCACAGAATGAATTGAATCTCAGTTCGGTACACAGTACACAGGTACGGCCGCGCGCTGATCGCACGGCTCTGTAATTATAACGATGCAGCTGTCGGGACAGGTTTGCGGGAACGCCAAAAGAAACAAAAACCCCACCAGATGAGTGGAGAGTGCACCGTTTAACGAAGAATCAAGACATTACTCCGGTCCAGTGTTCAATCTCGTGGCCGGGGATCGGATGAGAAATCGACGGGATGATTAATCGAAGGACAAGCGACTCCCGTGCGCTAGACTACACTTAGCCACAAAGACCACATCACACAAATAGGGAGAGATTTGTCGTGTGGGAGGTCGAGAAACCGCCATAAATTCATATTAAGATATTACACATGTACCTGTATTCAAATTTCTAGTTCGTTCGTAATGAATAATTTGATCGAATTACTTAAATCTAAAAGATAAAAGTGAAATAATGGATAGATTATTTATAGTTTAATGCATGCCTAAAAACATTTTTTGTGTAATTCTTATGAATCTTCACTTTTACTAAAATGGTAAGATGGGACCTAATAAAATTATACTAGGTATAGGTACTTATGGGCAGTTAAGAAAGCCAATACTAACACATAAACAAATCATATGTGTAATATGAAGTTATTTAAATGTGTTCGTAAAATCAAAGGGCCTGGGTTCGAAGTTTTTCGCGCCATAAATAGGCCAGAAAAAATACGGTTACCATATTTATTTATTCAATTATTTACGGTACAAGTACCTACCTTTTACATGTCAATTTTTTTTATTTAAAAATTAAAGAATTTTTTAATATATTTATAGGAATAGGTTTACTTATAGTCAAATATAGGAATTATCGACAAAATTAAGAAAGGTCTTTTACGATGGTTCGGTCATGTAGAACGAATGGATGATGAAAGAACGGCTTAAAAAATATATGATGCGACTGTACCTGGATGTAGAAATCGAGGAAGGCCGTGAAAGACATGGCATGATCAAGTAAAACAAGTGCTTGAAAGTGGGCATGTAAGAAGTCGGAATAATCGACGTGCGTGCATGAGAAGATGTATGAATGTGGAGGAAGCAAGAGAAGTGTGCCAGGACAGAGTGGTGTGGCGTTCTATCCTCTCTGCCTACCCCTTCGGAGAAATGGCGTGATGGTTAGTTAGTTAGTAAGTTAAATATAGGAATATAAAGTAAACACACGTGTACGTACAAAAAAATCGTCACCATTATCATTATACAATAAAAAAAGAGTTACAGAATTTTAAATGGAATTGAAATACTTTATAAGTAATATGCTGAAATTTTTTACATTTTACTTTTTTATTGAATGTTAAGAAACGTATATACTTAATATAAGCATGAGATTGAATAATATTGATTGAAAAAAATATATATACTTAAGTATATATATATATATATATATATATATATATATATATATATATACTTAAGTATATATATATATATATATATATATATATATATATACAGAGTAAGCATACATACATTATGTACAAATGTACATACAAAAAGTCATAATATACTTAAGCCTAAGCCATTCTTGCCTATCTTTACATGACATCAGGTTCTCGGCGTCCTGGTCTTCCACCGTCACAATCGTCGGCAATCCGTTGGCAGTCTGCGTCAGAGCTGAGGGACGTGGGCCTGACTTGGGAGTATGCGCGGAAATACGCTACCGATCGCTTGGCTAGGAGGCAGTTTGTGGAATTCGTATGCTCGTCGTCTTATTTTAAAAAAATATTTTAGTATATCCTTTATATACATATCTCCTTAAAAAATAAGACGATACAAACACGCATCTGATCGACATCTAAAACGTGTGAAAAAATCATTGCTCTAATGTTTAATTCCAGGGAGAAAATCGAGTAATACGATTGTATGGAGAAGCGGGTTTGGTCACGTGACCTGCTATCCTCTTAAAGGAAAAAGTCGAATTATATTGTTTAAAACGTTCTTTGATTGCACATCGTAATTTAAAATCAAATGTTAAATATAAAATGTTTTATTTTCACAATATGGTCACCCTATTAGCATTGGCTTTCTTAAGTGCCGATTAGTATACCTAGTTAGCTTTTAAAAAAAAACGCTTTATTTCATTTTATCAATAAGCGATGATATTGTACAATGGAACAGAAAAGTGAAAAATATAAATTATATCGACTCGCAAGGCTACTAAGCCCAAGACAATTCAATGGACCAACATTCCTAGGGAACCCTATCTCCAGCAGAGGATGATTGGCTGTTGAAGAAAAAGAAACCTACTAAGTATTTTTATTTACATGTTTATTTTAATGAAATGCCTAGTACATTCTGGTGAAGCTTTCGTCATATATCGACGGTGGAAAGGAAAAATTGACTAAAGCCCGCTATATATGGGACAGTTTACTACACAGTTTTCTGTGCAGTCTGAAAACGGTCCCGTATAAAGCTAAAACTGCATGAAAAACTGTGTGCTAGTGTCAGATTTAAGCTGACATGACAGTCAATGTTTTTTAAGTAAACGTTTAAGTAGACATTGGTTTATTGTATGCTTTTAAATACGTAAAAAACCAATAACATATTTACATTATTAGCTAAATATACAATTTCCTGAGAGCAAACATACGATAATAACTTACAATCGCGTTTCAAAAATACACATATTTAGCGTGACAGAAGTTTGACAGAAGTTTGACAGAAGTTTGACAGACTGCACAGTTTTCTGAACAAGAAACTGTGTAGTTTTCTGAACAAGAAACTGTCCCATATAAAGCGGGCATAAGCGACATAATATGTGCAAAGGAAAATGATACCAAGTGACATAATAATATGATGTCGTTAGGTATTATTTTCCTTTGCAGATATTATGTCGCTTAGTCAAAAAATTTTCTCTCTCCACCGTCGATATGTTTTACTGACAGGTAGGTACTACACACTACTATTAAAATAGTTTAATCCACTATTAGACCATCCTTTCAAAAGTTTAGTTACCTAATTGACAGTTCGGGACAAGTGGTAAGGCAAGCCTCTCAACAGACATCACCAAGTTGGTGATGCAACTGACACGGGTTGGAGCGCCAAGTGATCAAGTTCGCGACCAAACCTGTCCTCCGTCTACTATGCACATGCACCACCATGCACTGTTCAATTCAGCCGACGAGACCCGGTACAAGGATTACCAAATTTGTCAGAGCGGAAGTGAGAATGGTCGCGTTGGAGGAAATTCGATACTATCGTAAGACGGAAAAATATAAGTATCATACTTATTATGTATGTAAGTAGATAGAAGAAAGAAATATCCAGGATCTGGTCATCATCATCATCATCATCATACCATTTTCCGCTCCCTATGTGGAGCATATGGATTCCACAAACTCCCTCCAAGTCGAGCGATCGGCCGCCAGTTCCGCGCATCCTCCCAGGTCAGGTCCACGTCCCGCAGCTCTGACGTAGACTGCCGACGGATTGTCAACAGCGGACGTCCAGGACCTGATGCCTTGTAAAATGGGTTCGGTAGGTAATACAAAACTGCAAGACTGCTTTTGAACGGGTTGTGGCCCAGTGGGTGGCGTCGCGGTCTCTGAGTCCAGAGATCGTCGGTTCGAATCCCCACTTCGACACGACTCGATACCTATTTTCAAGCACAAGCCGCTTAGGCTTTATTGAAAACAGTATTTACAAGTTGAAATATGTGCAAATATCATAAGATTGCATAGATTTCTTTTTAAATTAAAAAATAAAATTAAAAAAAAATCTTATGAAGAATTTCATTTTACAACACAAAACATTTGAAAATCTTCATTGTATTTTGTAGGTCATTGTAATTTTGTTTTGCTATCACTTCAGCCCGTTGAGGTACACTGCTGGACACAGGCCTCCCCCTGCCGTCTCCACTCCTCCCGATCCTGCGCCGCCCCCATCCACTGTCTTCCAGCAGACTTCCTGATGTCGTCCACCCATCTCATCGGTGTACGTTCTTGAGGCCTCTGGTTTCTCTTTCGTCCGTCATTCTGTCGTGACCGGCCCATTTCCACTTCAACCAAGCAATTCGCTCCACCACCTTTTTTGCTATATATTTTTTAATACCTCAAAGGTTTTTTTCTTAATATTTATTTTTACTTACAAACTACTTGTATTTATTGAGTTTGGTAAGCTAAGTTTTTTTTTAAATTATTTTATTCATGCGTCCTATTATGTGAGTTACGTACATCCACGATATAAGTATGCGTGGGCTTAAACTTAGAAGATAACATACTATAAGTACCTACTTGATTACGGTTCTTCCTCAATTAAGAGAATTACGTTCATTATTCATTCATTTTTAATCAAACGGACATACGCCCAAAATATACTTGGCTCATTTCGAGAAACTAAATTGACAAATCAATTGTAACTAAGGAGCATGGATAAATTTCGTTTTTATATTTATTTATTAACGAATTTAAACCCGAAAATATTTGGTAATTTATAAATAATTTTGTTATGAAAGTCTAATAAAAAACTTTACACATTACTTATGTTATTAATTTTGAGAATATTTTCTGAATCATATTCACAAAGTGGTTATTTTAACTATTTAAATGTTCAAAATCAACAAAGAAGATTCAATTTTAATCCATAGACTTATAAAATATGGAACAATGGATGATGAAAGGAAAACGGCTAAAAAAATATATGATGCGACTGTGCCTGGATGTAGAAGTCGAGAAAGGCCGAGAAAGACACGGCATGATCAAGTAAAACAGGTGCTTGAAAGTGGCCATGTGAGAAGTCGGAATAATCGACGTGCGTGCATGAGAAGATGTATGAATGTGGAGGAAGCAAGAGAAGTATGCCAGGACAGAGTGGCGAGGCGTTCTATCCTCTCTGCCTACCCCTTCGGGGGAATGGCGTGATGGTTAGTTAACACTGTGTTGATAGATAGAGGACAACATTAAAAAGTTTGGAGTCAGCAAAATATGGGTAAAGAGTGTTTATACTTAGATAAGTAAGTAAGTATGAATGGATTAAAGGATTTACAAAGTATCATACAATTAATAAGCAGGTACTTACTAATGTCAAATAATAATTTGGATACTACTTATCATTATCTAAGGAAGTATTAGGTCCTTCTGTTCCTTCATAATAAACAGCATAATATGCAACACTATAATGTCCACATCACAAAAAGAATCCTAATAATTTGTCCTAATTACTTATGTAATATGACTAGGTACCAGGTAGAGATACCCATTAGATACCTACTTTGGGACCATTGATTGATACAATATTTACTAAAAACAATGTTTCAATAATAGATAAGTAAGTAAGTATATTAGAAGAAAAGACATTAAACATACTTATGACTATTTAAGGTAAAAATATTTACAGTAAATGCCTGCCTACTACTCTACAAGGAGAACTACCTTCATACATATAAGTATGGAAATATTTATTCAATTAGAAAGATAATATTATTAAGTATTATTAGTCATGACATATTATTTTTAAAGTGATTGAACCTTTCTTTTTACTGCCATCAATGAAGAAAAGGGCAAATTCATCGGAGTTATATTATTAATCTATAAAATAATATGTTTGCAAAATCATCAGTCCAAGATAATATTAAATAATACTTATGGAACAAAAATATAAGTAAAGTAACAACATACTTAATTATGTAAACATCGGTGTAATTAACTAAAAGCTGGCTTCTTGAATTGAGGTACCCTACCAGATTTGATTACCAAAAACATTATGTTGTATCAAAGTGATTATTTGCAGGCTAATTTAATGCAAAGAGCATATCGACAGCGGAAAGGAAAAATTTACTAAGCGACATAATATGTGCAAAGAAAATGATACAAAGCGACATGATAATATGATGTCACTTTGGTATCATTTTCCTTTCCACAGATTACTTGTCACTTAGGCAATTTTTCCTTTCCACCGTCCATATTAAGTATTATTGAATACTATTTGTCTGTTGTGCTGCTTAAAACAATCGGGTATGCAAAGAAGTATCTAACATTAATATAAAAATATCAAGAGAAAGAAAAATCATCATGCCTCTCCCTATGTGGAGCATATGGATTGCTCAATAATAATAATAATAATAATATATTTTTCGCATCATCGTTGATACAGCTTATAAAAATACAGTGATCATTTGTCAAATCACATGAAAACCCTATTATTTGCAAAAGGGCTTAAATCTGAGTCCATCAATGTCTGGTTAGATTCTTTCAAGTCAGTACTTGACCAGACATCAGTAGATCATTTTGTAATGATTATTTTTTCAGTATTGTTATTTATAGTTGGGGTATTGTATAACCTACTTATAACACAATACTTAAGTAGGTGTTAAGGTTTGTAAAAGGTACTTGTACTTACCATTTGTTTTATAAACATTACAATGTTAAGCATTTTAATTCAGCAGAGAAGAGGTACCTAGAATAACAAATTCAAATAAAAATAGGTTTTTACCTGATGTAGTAGACATTATTCCCATCGACGATCCGGTTCCATCCAAAGGGAATCACTATCACTTCAGGCGGGGACTGAACAGTCACTTGTCTCCCTCCAAAGGGCTGCACAATACTAGCCCCGCCACTCACACCGTTCACCACACTAACACTAGAACCCACTGCACTCTGTTTAGCCGGCGGGATCATGCTCAGCATTATTCCCGACGGAGTTCTTACCAACTGGTGGGGCATATTGTTCACTATAACTATATCTCCCTCCACGCCGAGGGGCAGCGCTTGTCGAGCCATATTCTCACCTTCCAATAGCGTCCTGTGCTCTGCACAACTATCTTCCACTTCCCTACAAGCGTTCCCGCCCTCTATTACACTGATATTCACATTCCGATTAGTCAACATATGCTGGTTCATCATGTTTATGTTCTGCGTTATCATAGACTGCTGCTGCACACTTTGATTGCCCATGATTTGAAAGTTGGCTATCGGATTCTGACCAGTTTGGTTGTTTTCTATCACAATGTTACCGGACGATCGCATTTGATTCAGAATGCCCGCATTCTGATTCAACACTATCTGGTTGTGATTGTTAGCTTGATGGTTATGGATGTTATTTGCCATTTTACTCGGTAATAACACCATGGTGCTCGAGCATTCATATTGGCTGTCGCCAGAACTCAAACTGGAACAAGACTCCCCGGCTTCGGAACGCACAGAATCGGAACGTGCGATCATCATCATGCGCCCACCTGGTACACGCTCGGGATTTATTTCCAAGTAGTCCCCACATGCGGCTGAATTAGGTCCCATGTTTTCTGATTTATCTTTTGGTAAGAATTCGGACAATAATTCCCTCTGCATGACTCTTTGTCCATTTTCAACATCTCCAACACCGACAAATGCTTGGTTTAAGTTCTGTACTTGACTAACCAAATTTCCAATTTCTCCAGGCGGTTTACAAGTATATACAGAGGAGAGAGTGTGGCCATTTTCAATGGGGATCATGTTAGGTGAGGAGTTTTTCTGGATAGCTATTCCATTGGGGTAAGAAGGTTGATATCTTATTTGACGCAGAGTTCCTCCGATAATTTCATCTTTAATGTGGGGTTTCCGATCCATGAGGTGCGAGAACTGGCTGGAGTCTTCCATGTTGTGAGTTCCGGGGTGGTGGGAGGGGGGAGTGACGTAGAGCAGGAGGTTAGGGGCCGGGGGCGCGGGGGCCGCGGGGGGCGGCGCTGAGCCCCCGGGACACTCGGCCTCGCCAGACATCCTGTCACGGTACACCTATAGCCTCCCTCAGCTTACCGTTCACAGCCCCTAGAAACATTAGACCATCTTTTTAAAATTATGTTTAAAAATAGTTTTCCTACAATAACATATTATTATATAATATGTGTGTATATTACACATATTCATATACATGACTTATACCTACAAAATTATTAAGAACCTACCATATTATATTTTCTGTACAATTTACTGTCAAATTTAATTTTCTGAATACCTAAATATTCTTATAAGTATGGAGATTTTTATAATGGACACAGAAAAGAATTGAAGTACTTTTGATAATTTCTACTCAAAAATAAGTAGGTAGCTGCTTTAATAATACCAAAAGTAATTCGTAAACAAATTGTGCAACAATAAAAAATCTGTTTATTTGCGCTTATCGTGACTAATACAAAATTTAGATCAAATAAGATCCTTAGGGTTTTATGACCCAGTGCTAATAAATATGGCAATAATGTTTTATGACTTGGCTACTGTAAACATAGAATTGGGTTATCCGTACCTGGGTGACACATTTGTCTGCGTTAGGATAATTTTTGAGGTATTAATAGGTAGCGCATATCTCTTTGGATTATTTATTGATGGTATTATTGTTCGTTGCAGTTTATGTAAGCAATTAGCACAAAAACATTCACTGAGATTCAGCACCTGGTCGTAAACACCGTAACTTTACAAACTTATTTACGAACCGAAACTAGAACAAATTGTCGCCACTTCATTGCCGAAATATTAATATTAGTTCATTAAATTCACATTTTAATAATTTAATACCCGTAATATAATATACACAAAAGACAACCACTCCCGTCAACACACCTGAAAATATGGTTGCGTCGTCTCGGCTTTTGAGTGAGATAGCTTTCATTATTTCATGATGCACAACGTAAAAGTAATAAGAACGAGTGAGATAGAGAATACATTTGTGTAGCACTTCAAAACGAATTTAGCAGCTCTAGCGGCCAGAAAAATGAGTTGTTGACTTGTTTGAATCGGGGCAGAAAACTGTTTTTTAACAAAGACGATTACGATTTTTGGTGTTTATATTTTTTACCGCTAGGCGAATCTTTTAGATTTTAGAAGAAGCACAGAAAGATGGTGCATGATGCATTATAATTGAGGAATAATACTGTTTTGTACTATTATTATTTTAGTTCTACATTATTATTTCGTTACTCCACTATATTTTTCTATTTATTTATTTACATTTCATATTACATAATCACAATAATGACAATGATCTGTACTTATATTAATTTGTAATAAAGGAATAATTAATAGCAAGAATCTATTTTTTTCAAAGAAATAAAACACGCACAATAATGTAAATATATACCTACCTAATGTCTGTTTTTTCTAAAAATTAATGTTTGTATATATTATGATAAAAAGAATGAATTCCATTTGATTTAGAAAATTAACAATATGGGTATATTTTTGTGGGTAGCTACATTATTATTAATGTTTATTACCAAAAAACTTGTTATAAGTAAAAACGTCACAAACTTTTCATTTTTGTGTTCTTATCGGGAATTGAACCCGGAACCTCCGTATCGCGAGTCCAGCGTCATAGCCATTACACTTCGGAGGTCGCCAAAAAATTATCATTTAAATTTGAGAACTTTTACATATTTCTTTGATGATTAAATTTAGTTCTTTGATATATTTTTTGTGAACTCCTTGTTTTCATTAAAAAATTTAGTGCTTTAATACAGGGGTTATTGAATATATTTGTTCGATATTGTTTAATTTGAATAAAGGAGAAGCTAAGAAAATCTTGTTCAAAAAGTAAAAAATATAAATATGTAAATATTACTGATCAAACATATTTTTTCTGCTTCAAAACAGTAGACTCTTCTGTAAAAAATTGGCTTATGATTAAGTTTGTAGTAATACGCGTAATAAAGTTTACATAATGTATCTACATTATAATTATAAAAATAATAATTTATTGTTTCTTAAGCTACCCCACTTTATCTTTGAGTAGACTTATGACAAATATTTTATTTTATAGAGTAGTAACTCTCGTGTCAACGTAGATGTCGACTTGTCTATGCTCGTGTGCAAAACAAAGCACTATCCAAGGGTCTGACTCCAAGCCGAAACGACGGAGCCATCTGGACATGAAGAATGTGTACGTTTTATTATTATTATTATTGTTTATGGATAATTTATATAGCGCCGTTTTTGTATAAATATACCTCAAGGGTTTTCGTATAAATTTTATATGTAAATAGGTCCTATTATCATTATTTATACAATTCTTTTCAAATTCAAAGTGTTCCTTTGTTAAAAGAACTTCATTAAAAATAACTTAACAAATACTTACTTGCCGACAAAACATAATTTTACCAATTACGGATTGCATTCAATTAAAATTAATATCTCAATACATATACATATTATCAGTTGATAATATCCATATTCCTTTTTCAATTTCTAGTTTCTGTTGAGACATATATAAATTATTATAACAAGTTTTTTTTCCTCAAATAATTGTTTTTAAAATTTTTTTTAAAATATATTTATTTCAATAAACATATTATACATAATCTAAAAACACAATACATGTCCTACTGAGTTGCCTACTGCAACTCGTCAGTAGGTGCATAAATACATGTTCAATTAAAAATAAAAGTACACAATACATACTTTTGCGCAAAAAAAATGTAAAATACAAATAAATAAAAATACAATCCTAAACTCAATATAATACATCGCGCTTTAGCAACTAAGTTCTCAGCACGCGTCTATCTTTTAAAGCTTGAAATTTTTTTAATACTTGTTGGTAGCATGTTGCAAATTTTTGGTATCTGTATTGAAATGTTCTCTTACCATATTTATTATTATATTTAGGGAGAACTAATCCTTCCGCACTTGTAAAACGTGTATTGTAAACATGCACCGGTCTGTGTTAATACTCAGAGAAAGATGCGTGCTGAGATATTAATTTGGACCATAATAACGCCAACAGAAAAAAATATTTACAGACTTATATAATAAGGATATCGAAACATCGTGTCTCTGATAGTATAGATATACGTTTTTGCATCGTAGAATAGTGATAGCGCATTTGGCTACCGTGCATGAGGTTGCGGGTTCAATCCCCGTATACATTTATTGACATGTGATTTTCATATTAATATTTCCTGTATGATGCCCTGGACTGGTTCTGAAGCGTAAGACTGATGTTCCCTTCATATAATAAAATGATCAAGATACGCTGCACGTGGGGTACCAATGCAGTGCCCTATGCACCATTGGGTGCGGATAAGGGAAGTATTAGTGGTATAGTTATGTTAGTTAGTTATAGCTCACGGGTTATCCCAGTAAGGGAACATTATTATTGTATATCTTTTTTAAAAAACACTATGTACAAGTCCAAATAAATAAAATAAATAAGTAGTATTCATGATGACGTGTTTCATCATTCAAGTCTAGTGTCACTAAGGTAGGTTAAATGTGAGGAAGGCTGTTGAGAACTATAATAAGTACATAAATATAATATATATTGTAAAAAATAGAAATACTGTAATTATTACTGATCAAACAGTAGACTCCACTGTAAAATTGGCTGATGATTAAGTTTGTTGCTATACGTGTAATTAAGTTTTCGTAATGTATTTACATTATAATTTTTTAAAAACTTAATTTATTATTTCTTTAGCTACCCCACTTTATCTTTGAGTAAGTACTTATAATTTTTAATTTATTTTATAGAATAGTAACTCTCGTGTCAAAGTACTGCGTGCTGCTATTATTATTTATTGTCTCTGGCAAACTACATGCCGAAACTCAAAAGAACTGTCAAAATACGACACAATTTTAAGTGGATAGTGGATAGTGGATTTATTAACCTCAAAATTGGCTCACATTTGTATTAATGGGCCAGTGTAAATTGATTTGAAAAAAAAACAAAATCGTTAATTTGAAACATGTCTACAGCCGCTAAGCGTATGAAAGTGGAGGAAGAAAAGTATGTGGTTTTCATTGAATATATTTATTATATTTTTCAGAGCCATGTTTAACTGATAATTTGAATATTTATTAACCCAATTATAAATGAAATCAAACCTGTTTGTTTGTGATGTAACTATTACAAATATCGTTTTTCTGTTTTTAGGTTATCAAGACTACTTTTCAATGATACGGCTGGTTTAGTTGAAAAGTTTTCCTCTGTCACAAAACCACAAAATTCAGATGGAAGTATTCAAAATTCAACTAAAAGTAAATACACTGCAGCTTGGCATGATGAGGACGATGAAATAGATGTTCGCTCTGCATTGAACGCCCAAGGGCGATCACTGCCTAACGGTGGTGTTAATGATCACTCTGGGCAGTATTCGGAACTCTTAAAACATAAATACAAACTGCTCGTTGGTACACCAGATTGGGCAGAGCTTGATAGAAAGGTAGAAGAGGATAGTGATGATGAAATTTTACAGTCTGTTGGACACATTGCCAAATCCGCAACTAGTTCTCTGACTAAAGGTACACTTGAATTCAAACGCCTTAAGTACTTGAATTCTGACACTGGCAATGAAGGACCCATCGTAAGAGCAATTGAATTCCACCCGACATCCAGCGTAGCTCTTGTAGCTGGACAATCTGGAATAGCCTCTCTTCTCACAGTTGATGGTCGCAAAAATGAAAAACTGCATTCTATCGCCTTCAAAAAGTATCCTATTCATTCGGCCCGATTTTCAAAAGATGGATCCGAGGCGTATTTGGGATCACTCTTACCATATTTTTATCTGTATGATTTGATGAACGCTAAAGCTTTAAGGATACCTTTACCAAAAAACATCACCAAAATGTCCATGTTTGAAGTATCCCAGTGCGGAAAATATTTAGCAATAGGCGGTCGATTTGGAGAAATTCATTTGTTATGTGCCAAAACACGCGAACCAATTCATACTTTGAAGCAAAGTAGCGAAGTCACCGCGATAGCATTCAGTCCAGATAGTTGTAAACTATACGGCCATGGCACGGAAGGTCAAGTTACAATATGGAATCTCTCTTCACGGCAAGTGGTCAACAGGTGGGTAGACGATGGCTGTATTTCAGGCTCTAGTTTGGCCATAAGCCCGTCTGGAGAATATGTTGCTACAGGTAGTGCTCAAGGAGTAGTCAATATATATGAATCTAAGGATATACAATTCTCCAAATCGCCAAAACCACGAAAGATTCTTCTCAACCTAACTACCAGCATCACTTGTCTTAAATTCAACCCTAGTTCTGAGATTTTAGCTTTTTTGTCTGCCGATGGTGCCAGCGCTATTCGCTTGGTTCATTTACCATCACTTCAGGTGTATAGTAACTTTCCTGGACTGCAGCCAAACCTGGGACATTGTTCTGTCATTAACTTTTCACCCAACAGTGGTTTCATGGCGTTTGGTAACAATAAAAGAGACTTGCATATCTTTATAGGTTAAAACATTTTAAGAATTATTGAGTTTTGAATAATATGCTTTTCTATTCATATTTTGTTTTATTTTTCTATCAGGGCACAGATCATCAAAATATCTGTATCTGTATGTATTCCAACTGTGAGGTGTATATTTATGATGGTAATCGGTAAATTTTCAAAGAGATTTTACCACAGCTGCGATTCGTGTGGATTTAGATATTTTGATGATCTATTCTCGGATGGTATTTTTATATTGTATCCCCATCCATGAAGAAATAGAAAGTGTACTTTTTAATAGCTATAAATGCATCTCTATCCTATCCATTTGACACAATGAGCTAGTCTCCAAATGTTTTATTTTGACGCAAATTTGTTCTATGTTTAAAAAGATAATAACAACAGTAAAATTAGTTTTTTTCTATAAATATCCATATCCAGGGCAAACTTCACAAAGGTAATTTTTATGAGGACTAGTTTATAATAAATCCATAGTATAATAGGTTATGAAATTAATACAGTAGGTTAAGATAGGTTGGGTTTAATAAAATAATTTAAATCAAATAGCTATTTAAAAGCAATATCCTTTATAATAGGTTATGAAATTTATACAGTAGGTTAAGATTTTTAAATCCAACCAATCACAGCTTTGCCCATTTCTATGCTTTACCTCTATAATCCAGAGAGTAAAAACTTTTGTGGAATTTTGACAGCTCTACCACGCTTTGTGAAGTATCCCCTCCACTTTCCTCCAGCGTCTTTTTACTTGACGCAACCTATACCATAATGCAAATTGTGTAACTCCATTTTTTGACAAAATGATTTTATGATGGCATTTTGTTGACTGTATTCCAATACACATGCTAGGTAAATTGGGTGAGTCCAACATTATTACAAATGCCCTAAAAACCACCTCAAGAAAAATGGCGAACTGCCACGTTAGTATTGGCAACGCTGCACATTTGGCAATTCCACCATTTCTCTTTTTGCCCGCCCTGTAAAATAACCATTTTGGAGTTACACAATTTGCATATTGAGGTATCGATATTATAAATTCTGGTGGACGCAGAGCTGGTTCCACAGGATTTCTTTAGTACCACGGTGCTTAGCAACAATTTCTTGGTACCACGGTGCTTAGCAACAATTTCTTGTAACTCCGTCAATCAAAACACATCATGATTTAAAAAAAAAGGTTAATCAAATTTACTTCACATTGTTCAAAATTACTTGCATTATTTTTGTTATCTTTTTTCATTTCATAGGTTTTGCTCGGTTGTTTAGGATAGGTAAGGGATTGAAAAAATAAAATGAAATAAAGGCATTTAGTCAAAAATTTATTCATACATTTTTGAAATTAATTTCATACCATATTCTCACATATAACATTCTCATGTTGATATCTATACCATAATTCAAACAATTTATAATTTGAAAAATGTTAGTTTTGAAAATAATTCAAGAGGATTGAATATCACAAAATACTAAATAGTGAAATTCGTGGAATACTTTAAGTATTTAGTAAATAAGAATCACATTCACTAAGAAATAAAAAAGAAGATTGTTATCAGAGGTGCTAATAATAAAAATTAAATTAAATATTTTAACTAGAAGCGCATTGTACTCGGTTTACTTCGGGACCTCCTTCATCGAAGTCGCTGCCGCGGTGATGATGTCTACGTTGATTCTCGTCTTCATTAGTCATGTTCACCAGCTGGCATTCCTCTGCACATTCCGGGATGGTGACCTGAGCAGATGTAATTACCAAATTAAAGCAATTCATTATTTGTGACAAACCTGTCATTTTGCAAGAGAATGATATAGGGGCTTCTCAGAAGGTGATCATATAGATATCATTTTTATTCATGTATGTTTACACACATGAAATTGTCAATATAGCTAATAATGTAAATATGTTACACATTTGTTTTTTAACATTTTTAAAAGCATTCAATACATCAATATCTACTTAAACTTTGACATAAAAAAACATAAACCAGGTCAGCCAAACGTCGCGCCGACCATTCAATATTCCATCCAGTTTTCGCTATGTATGGGACAGTTTGCAAACTGCACAAGAAACTGTACAGTTTTCTGTCCCGTTATAAAGTGCAGATTTATTTTAGGACGAAAGAAGTTGGTAATATTAGACACATTTAGTAACTCCCACATGGCCACAGTAGCTGAAATATATAGTATCTGGGAGCTGGCCGGCGATAGGGTCTCCTGAGAGGATCTAGTGATGTCCATATGCTCCACATATGAGCCAATGTGAAGAAGAAATTATGGATAAACAAGGAGTTTTAACTCGCAAGAAAAAAATCCAAATTGCCAGATTCAGCTATACTGGTGGTGGCCGATGGGTCTTATGAAAATATTTAATCCTAAATAAATACCTGAGGTCTAGGAGGCAAACAGTGTTCAAGGGCTGGAATCACTTCAGGAGAAATAAATGGAGGGAACACAACGAAGAACTGAATTACGAGACGCCCTTTTTCAAACGGATTCTTGTACTGCGGCATACCTACAAATACATACATAGAACCTACTATTAGAACACAATGAATATTGAGCTGTACCTATGTAGTTTTTAATGCAATTCTTCTTTTTCATCTACATATTACACAATGTTCTATACTTTCAGATGATAAAGATATACGTTAAAATTAAACCAGAAAATATTGTCTAGCTATAGAGGATGCTCAAAATATAACTATAACATGTTTTTTTCGTCTTACTTTTTGTTCTAAAATATATGTTTTGACGTTAAAACAAACTTGTGAACAACGCAATATGTTTTAGTTTAGAATTTGGTTCTCTTATTACCTTCATTCATGACACACTTGATGTCTCCATGTTTAGTCACTTCACCAGGAAGCATTGTTATAACTAACTCCCTCCCATCCAGAGTTTCTACAACCTTCTGGAAACCACACAGAGCTTCCACAAGTTGAATATTCATTCTATAGATCAGGTCATTCCGAGACCGTTTGAACACCTGTGGGATAAATTACACAGAATAATGTATCAAAGTAGGTAGTTGAAAAAATCACATTTCATAAATGAAAACTGTTTTGTTAATAAATTTACGAATTTTGTTTGTAAATTAATTATTGTGAGGATGGTTAAGATTGGTAAACCAAAAGAGATAACGAGGTCCTCTAAATGTTTCATTCAATATGAAACAGGACCAGGAGGAATGGAGGCGATTGGTGCATAGCCGTACTATCAGAGGACCACGATGCCTAGCTTTGAGCAACACGACAAAGAAGAATTTATTATGTATGTACAAATAATACTATAAATTTTCATAACTAAATGGTCAAAATTTTATAAGATTTAGTTTATGTAGCTATAAAACAAATTCAACTCCTGATAACCTTTAAAGTTGCCTCAAAACTAAAGTCCATTTGCATAAAACACGGTCCATTTGACCCACACTATGAATGATAGAGTAATCTTCTTGAAATCCGGCCATTGAACAAGATATAGAATAATATAAAGTTGCCGTTTGCTGCTAATTAGTTCCGCAGGAAAATCAATCAACAGCTATTACAAACATTAACAGTTTCATAATTTTATTAAATAGTATACCTCATGTTCCTTCTCATCCAAGACAATGATGATATCTCCGGGTTCCAAATCAGGCTCCTGATCACCTTCGCCAGCAAACGTGATCTTCTGCCCATCAGTCATGCCCTTATCCACATGCACTTCAAGGATTTTCCTATCTCTAATAGTCTTTTTGCCCTAAAAAATGAATGTCAACCAAATTACAAATAAGCTCAAAAAAGAGTACATGTAGGAAGCAGAAAGTCTACAATAAGTTTTGTATTCATGAATGTTAAAAAAGTTGAAGTGTTGAGTTTGAAATTAGTTTTACCTGGCAATGTTTACACCTGTCTTTGGGATGGATATTCTCTCCAGCTCCGCGGCACTCTGGGCACACGGACTGGATCTGTTGGTACATTCCGGGGCCGATCTGACTGATCTTCATCTGCATACCACTTCCCTTGCAGTTTCCGCACATGCTCATGGCCCCCTTCTTACCTCCCCGCCCCTCGCATTTATCACAGATAACATTTTTCTGGAGCGCCAGCTTTCTCACTGTTCCCTATAAAATGGAAACATCACATAATAAAAATATTCAAGAAAAATCATCAAAAATTACTATAATAAAAATAAGATAATTAATTATATTTCTAGATTTATCATCAGTTACTAAATATTTACTAAAAAAAAAAGACAGCAGCAAACAAATCTCCAACATTCTAATGTCAAGATATTTTGTTTTAAAAAAATGCTTTAACATTTTCAGTTTAATGGTTTGTAAAATAAATTATATTGGTTTAATACTGTGCATCGCTTTGTAATGAGAAGAAACGAACAGAACACAATTTTAAATTTAAGCTACAGCGATCAGGATCCTGATCGCTGTAGCTTAGCGATCAGGATAAATAAAATTATAGTTTGAACACCGTACTTTGAAGAATTAGATATCAGAATAATTGTGTTACCTTGTAGAGTTCCTCTAGGTTAACACTCAACTGGTGAATGACATCCTTCCCTCGCTTGCGCCCTCCTCCATGACCGTGCCCCCCGGAGAATCCTCCCCCGAAGAACATGTCGAACAGGTCCATTGGGCTGCCTCCAGAACCAACTCCTCCTTCCTTGAGTGCCTGTTCACCACCTGCAGACATCAAATAATAGGATTTAATTTACAGTATATTATAAAAACAGCATTAGAAGTAAATCGCCGCTTTCGTGAGAAATCACCTCAAGGACGCTCTACATAATTGGGTATCCATTTAGTACCCCCACTATCGCAAAATATGGTGGTTATTTCACAGCTGGCCTCAATTTGAGTCAAGTACAAGGGAAGGAATTTTTGAAATGTCGTATTTGATAATGCTAACGTAATTATAAAGACATTTTAGTTGAATTCAAAACTAGTTGATTAGATAAATTAAATAAGAAATCTGGAAGTGGAGTTTTAGTTAGTTGGCATCTGGTTTCCAATGCCCTGGATTACCACTATTGATAATATGCCGACAGTTTCCGTCAGGATTATAGAACACAGACCTGGTTTGGAAACACCCATGGAAGCCAGAAGCCAGAGCATGTCTTGGAGACAGAAGCTATACACTTCACATATGGAGCAGATAAGGCAAGTAAAGTGAAATACAACATTCTTACAGTGAGTTTTAGCTTATGCAGAAATTAACAACTAAGAATAAGCATTCAAATAAGTTTTGGAGTCGCAGATAAAAAAAATCAGATTGTCATACTCCGACATGGTGAATTATTTTCCTTTAAATAGCAAATTTAATTGTAGGTTATTTAATTTATCTGGTAAATGCCACATAGGTGTTAAAATTTTCTTACCCTGATCATAGATAGATTTTTTTTCAGGGGTTGACAGGACTTCGTAAGCTTGAGATATTTGCTTAAACTTGTCTCCTTCATTGGGATTTTTGTCGGGGTGGTATTTGAGAGCGAGTTTCCTATACGCTTTCTTCAACTCATCTTGTGTACAATCCGGCTTCACTCCGAGGACATCGTAATAGGTAGTCTCCTTCACCATTTTGCTAAATTCTGTAATGAAAATTGTATCATGGTAATCATTTTATATATAACATAAAAAACTTCTTAATAGATACAACCTGTAGATAAAATATTTTTGAGTGTAAAAAGAAGTATATTTTTAGGTTATATTGAAATGATTGCAATGATTTTTTTTTAAATAAAAAAATACATCATTAAAGTAATAATATTACTCTATGTAAAATTATATAGTACTAAAGAAATATAATAATAAAAAAACATAATTTTAAGTGACCCATACATAGGTATGAATAAATTTGAAAACAAAACTTTTTTGACGCTGCCTAGGAAGTGTGAATTAAACTTTAGTCCAAAAGAAAAAATTTGCCACGCCCCCACAAGTCTACAAATATTCGTGGAATTCATAGCATACGGAGCGGATATGGAAAGATGATGAAGAAATGTTTATAGCCGCCATATCTTGGCAACTAATATGTCAATGGGTTAACTAATTTTGATCCTCCCGATTTCACTCAAACGAGCATTACTAATCCAAGGGTGATACGTCAGCCTCCAAATCATTTGCCTGCGAAGTTTTCAGTATATTGACCCTTGATAGTCTATTGAAATCTGCTTAGTAATAAATAACTGATTCGGTTGAATACCAGATATTAAAATTATGTACATCAATCTAGCAACTCAGAAACCAATCGAAATTCGGGTACCTACACTATATGCAATTATTTATTATTGATTTGTAAAACAGGCAGAAAAACAGTGATGAAAAAGATCATAGATGCAGATGGAACCAATCCCCATATAAAATAATTGTAATATATTGCCGACTGATTACTTATGTCAGCAGTGACTTTAAATTACTATTATGACGAAAATGTATATAAAACAATAATGCCTCGTCACAAGATTGCAAAAAATGCTGTGTAATACCTTCAGCCTTCCTATTACTATACTAAATATACTACAAAGATAGGTAAAAAGAATAAATTAAGATCTACTCAGGGCCGAGATCACCAATAAGTGACAGTAAAATACATCACCATTATGACACTTACATATATGACGCCAATCAGTAAAATCTCTGATAATATACTGATTGACGACATATTATCCGCGCCATAAATGCAATATATTTTACCGACACTTATTGGTTATCCCAGTGCTGGATTTGTTAAGAACTCTCAAAGCTGGAGATCTTTTAAGCGGAAATGTTTTCTTAAGCCTTGTAATAAATCAGGGTCCCGTGGCATAGTAAAGCATGTGTTTAGTCAGTGTATTTTTGTGAAACTGCAAGGTGTGTAGTTTTATTTGCATGTTGGTTAAGTCGTGTTTGTCCTGACGAAGAGACGGGTTACATCTCAAAACCAGTAAACATAGAAAAGCCGGTGAGTGGTATTATAATGTTTTCGTTTTCGGTTCAGATAGTGTCATTTCAAATTATGAGTGACACCAAAACATGAAATATTAATTTTATGATGAACACACAAAAACTAGGTATGTAAAGGATACTTTAACTATGAAAGGAGTAAGATTAGCCCGCTAGGCATGCAAGTAACTAAGATTCTCATGAAAACTTCTCTTTTGTAGCTTCGACTACAACCAACAATTTTTAGATAAGCATTAACGTTTCAAAATTAAACAGAATTTTGAAAATCCCATAAGGTTATATTTATTAGTGGTGAATAATAGGTTGCTATGCATACATACATAGATAATTATGGATAAGAATGTGATATTTTCCCATAGAAAAAAAATCGTAAGAGGGCTGAAGTAATTTTTCGTTATATTCATGAGGTTTTTGGGTATACTCGATTTCCTAACCAATAATTTTACTACTGAACGTTAAAAACTACCGCAGTTCACAATCGAAAATGCATTTAATATCACATTACATCATTTTAAAGAATCTGGCGAATCAGCTGACATTTTGTTACAACTGATTTATAAGGAAATACACCACGATTTAAAAGTGAAGTTTGCATACGGCGAACATTCACAGTATTGCAATAAAATTTTATTTAGTCACAACGTGGGTAAAGATTAGAAGCTGTGGAATCAGCCATTGAAGGCATGAAATAAGAAAGCTCTTTGTAAATATTTTAGTTACGTTAGAAAATACAAAGTTCAAATGTGTTAATGCGTATTCTAATGACGAAACATGAAATAACTCGAAACGATGCTTGCAACTTCGCATTCTATGTATAGATGAACAACTCTGATTCTTCCCCATAGAAAATGATTATCCGTCGATTGGGTCAGGCGTCACAGACAAGACAATATTTTATAGAAGAAAAAAATTGAATCGGTTCTTACTCAAATATCAGGAAATTAATTAGCCATAAATTAATTAAATATGAACGCAATATTGTCTATGAATCCCCCTCCCCCTATCCCCTCCTTACGCCCCTTCTACTTTCCTCCCTAGGGTTAACAAATGTCAAAATCAAAATGTGATCAAAATGCTCCGCGATAGCTGGTTGACAGTTAGAAATTATCACAAGAGTTTACAAATAAATGAAATAAACAAATCATATAATAGTTATTAATATTTTAGCAGTCATTTCAAAAACGCACATTGATTTGGACATTTTTTGGTTGAAAAAGAAATTAAAAATCATTATTTGGAAGTACTTGATAAGTAAATTTAATGATAAGTGAAATTCAATGACATAAATGTTAAATTACATTACAAAGAATGTGGCCCCAACCCCGCCACACCTGTGGTGAACATCCAGAACATTTCACTCCAAAATATCCCATTAGTTCTGAAATATACAATGTAACATTTTATTAAATTTGTACACATTTTACTACTAATTCATTATAAACAGAAAAAAGCTGATAGATGTTTCTGTTTTGGGAATATTTTTGAAAAGAAAAATATTCTTTTGAGGTTTTAAAAAATAGCAGTGCAGTATTCATGTGATATTTCAGAACCGAATAGGATTTACATTATGCATAATAATTAGAGAATTATTGAAAATAAAATTAGTTACTTACATAAATAAAAAGCTCATATGAATAAATTGGAACAAACATACTTTTTTTTTTTTGGTCCTTGTGTAATACATAAAATAAAAAGCTTATTATCGAGTTCACAGTTGGAACCAGGAGAATGCGATGACACAAGATTTCCGATAAGTAGGGATTTATACGCACAAGTGAACAAAGTGGCAGACGGATTATGAACGCCACGACTTCTTTTAGAACCAAAAAAGTTTTTCAATCGGATCTTGATTTTAGTTCATTGAATTTAAAAAACTTTAAACTTTTATTCCATACACTTTTGAGGGGAGTCACTGGACAAATCTAGGATCGCAAAGTTTTCAATCGGATCTCTGATTTCCATTGACACTGTCAAAAAGTCTTAAAAATTAATCAATTTGGCAGTTGTGGCACCATAAATCTAGTAAAATCTGAAGAATGCAAAAAACTAATTTTTTCTAAGCGGCTGAGACATAGTTTTCATGACTTGACTGGCTTAGTTGACTTTATTAACAAATTTTATTAGGTAATTTAAAAGTAATTCGGCAAATTTTTTTCCATTTCTTCGGTTTGGCCAGCTAAATTATAAACTGGACAAATTGTCCCAGGATCTAAAAGTTCAATGCCATTTTCAGTGAATTTTAAATCTTTATCGAATATTACATACACACTGTCAAAAAGGTAAGCAGCAAAAATAGGAAAAATTTTATGTGTCTAATGGTTTTTTAATAAAATCTGAAGGATGCAAATTATAATCTACATTATTACTAAGGCACGAAGACATTGTGTCATCGAGTAATCCTTTAATGACTCTACTGTTTGGGTCCTTGGTCGCAAACAGTTTAGCGACAGGTATGAGACCACACTCAATTAATTTACTTATCACATTTTGAACAATGTCTTTCAAATCAGAAAATTTGCTCAACTTTTGAAAAATTCTTCGGTTTGGCCAGCTAAATTATAAACTGTAATTAAATTGTCCCCAATGATGCTAAACGTTCAATGCCATTTTCTGTGAATTTTAATATCTTCTAACTAGAAGATTATACCCACGTACACACTCAAAAGGTGAAATGTGGCAAATACATTTCATCAAAATTTGATTATGACCATTAACAATAAAATACCCATTGATTTATTTTTTCTACATTTTTACGAAAATATTTTCACGAAGACCTTTTGTCATCGAGTAATCCTTAGCTGACTCTACTGTTTGTGGTTCCAATGTAAAGAGCCTAGCAAGCAGCCTGTAACATTTGGGGCCTTCCTTACAAAGCGCAATAGCTAACGCTTTTATCTTTTGAACAATAGTCTTTTTAAAACTTATTTGAAATCAGAAAAAATTGAGAATGACGAATCGCGCTGCAATTGGATTGAGAGTTGAAAGATGTTGTTCTAAATGCGTACTATTCTTATACCTATGAGCAGCTTCCAGTCTTTCCTTGAACGTAGAATTTTTTCGCTGAGCATATCTAAGCTGCCGCCGGGTCTCCAAAACCTTCTTGTACAGTTTCTTCTTTTTTTTTTAGAGTAAGGGAAACACTGCATTCACCGATGTAGCTTAGTATGGGCTTTCTTTTGCCTAAAAAAAACTCATTTTTACTAACTTTTCAAATTACAACTTCATTACTTTTAAAATCATTATTAAAAATATCAACATATATAAAAATAGGCATATTTATGTTAAATACTGATAAATGTATTCTTCATAAAATGAATCTGTACAGAATGTGACAAGAAAGTGACAAGAAAATACATACTGGTAGCAACAGCAACAGAAGCAGGAGTGGGAACAACAGTGGACACACGGGTACTGCATGACATAAATCAAACCGGTCTATTCTCCAAATCCATTCGCGGAAACTAGATTCATTTTTAGAATTCGATGGCAATACATGGCGTGAAGAGTTGCGATCATTGCATCCTTTTACGCAAAAAGCCGTTTTCTTCTGCATTTTTCAATATTATGAAGTTACGTATACTTAAATAGAAATAATAAAAAAAACGCGCTTTCAGATGTTTGCTACACTTTTAAACACAGATTATAATATTATTTACTAGTAAAATCTTTTAAGACGCATTTAAATATGGCGGCGGGTTGCCGTTTTTTAGTTGTTTTTGTTATGACATGTGACATGTCACAGATTATTATTATAACATTCGTAGCATAATGAAGATAGTTACACTAACACAGTGACGAAATAAATATATATATATATATATATAGCTTTCTACACATACACGACAAAAATGGCTCCAATTTCCAATATGGCGGCAGAAATAAAGATGGCGGTGAATAATATTTTAAGTCTAATGTCATTTAAAAATAATATGGATACACAAATGATGGATCTTTGTAAATGTCACAAACTAACCTATACATACTCGAAGATTCGGCAAAAGGTCTACTAGATCATTTTTTCCGGATGACGATTTAACCTCTGAATCCTCATTGCATCTTGACATAAGAATAGAATCTAAACTCCCTTCGAATGTTCCAAACGACCCCATATTTACAATACAGGAGATAATAGCCGTATTGAAAAGCATCAGTACAAAAAAGGCACCGGGAAATGACCACTTTACATCAGATATTTGCATGAAAGTTACAGAATTTTTTGGAAATGTAGTACTAGAAATGTATAATGCATGCTTACGCTTACATTGTTTTCCTACACCTTGGAAGTGCTCCAATGTGATTGTCATTCAAAAACCTGGCAAAGTGGAGAAAGATGATGTCAAGTCTTACAGACCCATTGGTCTCATCCCTGTCTTTGGAAAAGTCCTAGAAAAACTGATGATCGAAAGAATATCTTGGCATATTAATAAAGAACTTAGCACGAACCAGTATGGGTTCACTCCCCAAAAGTCTACCGAAGATGCTTTAAATGCTGCTGTCAGCTCCATCGCCAAAGGAAGAGATACTCATCAAATTGTTATAGTAGTTTCACTGGATATTCGTGGAGCTTTTGACCACGCTTGGTGGCCCTTTTTAGTTTATCAACTGCGAAGGAAAAAATGTCCAAAAAATCTACTGAAACTGGTTATTAACTATCTACATAATAGAGAGGTCAGAGTTACTCATGGAGATGTGACTAAAAGTAAAAACTACGAAAGGCTGTATCCAAGGGTCAACCTGTGGCCCAAGCTTTTGGAATATAATACTCGACGACCTCCTTCAATTAAAATTTGGGAAAGGAATCTGTATTCAAGCTTTCGCAGATGATGTCTTTCTAACTGTAACTGCCCAGATCATGTCTGAGGCTGAAGATCATACAAATCAAGCACTTTCAATCATAGCTGACTGGGGTAAAAAAGTCAAACTTACCTTCTCAGAAGAAAAAACAAACGCTATGCTGATGACCAAAAGAAGAAATGAACCATCTCCAACCTTATTTATGAACGGTATAAGACTCGCTCTTGTTGATTCAATCAAGATATTAGGTGTTACCATAGACAAGAAACTGAATTGGTCATTACATGTAGATAACATCTGTAATAAGGCGGCGAATCTCTCTGGTATGCTTGTAAGAGCAGCAAAACCTACATGGGGGTGCTCTCCCGCGGTGATGCGACAGATTTATTATGGAGCCATTGAACCTCTTGTCACATATGCGGCCAGCGTATGGGCAACTGCTGCCGAAAAGAAGTTTAACAAGAGAAAATTGGATAGCTTACAACGACAATTTGCCATAAGATCCTGTAGGGGATACCGAACTATATCTCTTATCTCCGCTCAAGCTTTAACTGGTTTCACACCACTGGACCTCAAAGTTCAAGAACGAAAAGATATTTATACTGTAAAGAAATCTCTGGTAAATTAAGTATTATTCCCGACGATCGTACATACCAAGGGACGATAGAATATTTTACTCTACCTCACCCGAGTGAAAGAATCTCAGAAAACTGCCTCTTTATAGACAAAAAATTTGCCTCCAGCGATCCCTAATGAAATCAGAATATTTACAGATGGCAGTCTTTTAGATGGTAAGGTCGGAGCTGCTTTTGTACCTTATGAAGGATACACAGAACTACCTGGCAGGATGTTTAAACTAGATAATATGTGCTCAGTTTTCCAGGCCGAATTACTCGCTATAAGAGAAGCCCTTGAATGGTTATTAAAGAAACCACCTGAGAGGTGGAAGTTTGCTAATATATTTTCAGATTGTCGTTCTGGGGTTGAAGCTATTATGGACACTCGTTCTGTAAATCCTCTTATCGTGGAAATCCAGAACAGAATGAAGCTTATGAAGACAAGAGGAATAGTCTTACAAATTTGCTGGATCAGAGGTCATGCTGGCATCTTGGGGAATGAAAAGGCTGATGAAAGGCTCGAGCTGCAACTTGTAAGAGAACTGCCCCTTTTTTTTCTCAGATTTTCCTTTAAGCTTTGCGAAGCGTTGCATTAAACACAGATTCAGCAGCAATGGGAAGAACGATATAGCACTTCTACTACTGGAAAAATTACAAAAATGTTCTTCCCCACATTAGCCGATGCAGCTTTCTTCCGTAATCATCATGAAACATCCTTCGAGCTGACGCAGATGTTTACTGGCCACGGAGTTATGAGAAGTTATCTTAAGAGGTTTAAAATAAGAGATGACGATTTTTGCTTGTGCGATGACAGCTCTTCTCAAAGTGTTGAGCATCTGCTTTTTCACTGTCCGATTTTCAGCTTACAACGGTACAGTCTTGAATGTGAATGCAGTAGGCGCAACTTGTCAATGACAGATGTTTCCTCAATTATGAAAAGCAAACACGCACCATTACTCATGAACTTCATGACAATGGTGGCCAAACAGATCAAGGCATTGAACCAGGGACAGTAAAAAGAATAATTAAAAGTGTCGACCAACAGAATCAAAACACCTCTCTGAATTCTCGAAGCCTTGTACTTAACATGTAAGGCTTTCTTATTCAGCAACTCAAAAAAAAAAAACAAAAAAGCATAGAGTAGACTGGGTACCACGTGATATATACTGTACTGCCATCTACTGTGTGTGACTAATACTAACTGTACCAAAAAGTTTGTTCCTGGCTTGGAAGCCCTGGGTAGGATGCAGACGGTCAGCGCAAAGATAATACCACTCTATAGATTGGATATTGGATGCACATCTTCGGTAGAAATATACTGGAAAGCTTTATCCAGCTTTATCTCTGGCCGTCAACATATTTACCAATACATGACGCTATTAAAAATCTTACCCAATAGTTGCGAGGAATATAGTAGCCATAAAGTGAAAAAAAAAGTATACCTTTCACACCACTACATAGGCAAATGCACAAATACATGCTCACATAGCAAAGATGAAAGTTGGGAACAGAAATGTCAAAATTGAAATAACCTGAAAAATGGCTTTTAAATATTTCGGTGCTAATATTTCAATTATATTTAAGCAGTACGGGTGTAATTAAGCATAAATATCGCCATTTTCTCACGATGTTTCATTTTTAACATTTTTCATTAAGGTTGAAAAATGAAACTATCGTCTGGAGTCTGATAAAAAAATATTTACTTCAAATATTATTTTTTAATCTGATGTGAATACATTATATATATACAGTACAACAAAATCATCTGGAGACCAACTAACGTGAAATACACAATAATAAAACTTAAATTAAATAAACCAACTTAAATGAAATTCACTCACAAAACACTGACTAACTTACAAGAAATATTTCAGATAATCTGTAATTGGGAAGAGTGTCAAAAAGGCGTTTTGCAATCACTTTCCAAAAGATCAAATCAAAAGAGCAAATTGGTCAGTGCGGCCTTGTACTATACTATATTATCTGTGGTGCGGCCATGTTGTACTAAATTGTCTGTGGTGCGGCCATGTTGTAGTTGTAGGCTTGGGTAATTCAGTTTTGAACAAAGCACGGTTCAAACTATTTGAGCTGCTGAGCTGAGATTCAGTTTTATTTGACCCTTAGTTTTCGAGAA
Source organism: Micrasema minimum (assembly GCA_022494985.1). Classification (NCBI taxonomy): domain Eukaryota; kingdom Metazoa; phylum Arthropoda; class Insecta; order Trichoptera; family Brachycentridae; genus Micrasema; species Micrasema minimum. Next base: position 2,186 of record JAGVSP010000467.1, on the reverse strand, counting down.
AATTGAGTACTAAGTTTATTTTCTAACTAACTAAATAACCATCGCGCCATTTCCCCGTAGGGGTAGGCAGAGAGGATAGAACGCCATACCACTCTGTCCTGACAGACTTCCTTTGCTAATATCATGTATTTAATCAAATTATTAATACTACCCATAAAGAAAAAGAATTAAAAAGCGCGTTTTAATAAGAATTTGAGCTATTTTACTTAATCTGCCTTACTTACATATATATTTTTTTCAAGCTTATATTAAGTTAGGGCTACAAAAAGTAAAACAAGAATATTGTAATAAGTTTTCCTCTTACAGGTCCGTCATGCCATCTAGCCGAATTATATTGAAGCTTTTTAAACAAGCGGTGAGGATAACTGACGAGGGAAAATCAAAAGGTAAGGGAAAATCATAATAATATACCTAGCAACCTACCCTTTCATTGACAAAAGGATCTAAGGCCGTGTTATTTGATTGGTGTATATCAATTTATATTTACAACGCGTCCGGTCTTCTCGTCGATGTCGGCTAATAGTTTTAAAGACGAAAGAAAAAGATTATTTTTTCTTTCAAAATATTATCAATTACCCCATAAGTGAGGTACCAGGTGGGGCATTGTGGGTAATTTTTTCAAATTTAAATCGCAGTAATTATTTCTTTAATGAAATGAATTTTTATTTTTAAAAAATAAAAGAAAATTCCACGGGTCAAAAATACTACACATATTTATTTTAAAAATCAATTAAACCAAAAAATATTTGCAATATATTTTGAAAAAAATCAACCCTTTTTTGTGCGCTTCGTGGCTTACCTCCTTTTAATTTCATCTAAGTTACATTTGAATATATTTTTTTTATTATTAAAAGGCTTGACATGAAGTGCGTTCCGGCACGTTTTTTTTTTTAAAAAAGCCCTTGGTATAAGTCCTATGTTTCATAGTCCTGGGACCTGGCCCATTTGCGTTTTGAATTTAAATGATTTTTTTTGTATTTATTTAGCAAAGCTAAAAAGTGTGAACTTACAAAAATGTAAAATCAGTAACACAACTAGCAGGAGTAGATTCATTAATTAATTTGTTTTCTGATTCGATGAAATTCATTAATTTTTATTTTTAATGGGATTTTCTGATTATCTCTTATTTAATCTTTTTGTAAATCTCTTTTTTTCTTTAATTTGCAATTTTTTCAAACCTCCTTCCACACCTCACCCCCTTTCTTCATCTTATTATTTAGGCACTGTGTATGTGTGGACCTTGCGTTCAAGTAACAAATTATCAAGATTCACTGCACTTGGTGTACCAATAAGAGAGAGTAGTGTAGTAATAGGGTATGTGTGTGTGTATATAATATAACTTTAAGTGTTACTATTCAAAGCCCGTTATTGGTCGTGCAAAAATAATGTACAGCATCTTATAATTTTATATTCTGTTTTGGTTTTGTAAATAAATAAATAAACAAAATTTCCTGTTTTTTAGGAAAACAATTTGAATTTAAGTAATATTGACTTGTAATTATTGGAAAACTACAGTACCCACTGAATTCAAGAATAGAATCATAAACATATTGGGCCTATTTGCTTTTAATGTAAGTCAATGAAGATCGATTTTTATATGTTTAATTTATCATAATTTTTTAGTGAAATCATGCCATTTATTTTTGTAATATTTAAAAAAAAATCTTGTTTTTTGTATTCACAGAGCTTTTAATTATTATTATTTTCAATCCTTTTTGTATACTTACATTTTGAATTCAACATATATCTTTAATTTAACTTATTTACATTTATTGAGTTAATTATTATTCGACTGGTTTCAGCATATTTCAACTGTAGGTACTTATTTTTACACGTTTAGAAATATAACCACTAATTAAATTCAAATCAATTGACTAAATATGACTCCGCTTTAAATTGACTTGATATTTTTATTACATTCTTGATTTCAGTTCTTTTTCAGAAATATTATCTTTTTAATATTTACCGCATGACTTTATTTCGCGGTAAGGGATGAAAATTTTGCTTGGCAAAAAACAATATGAGCCAGAAATTTTACACACGTAAACATTAGAGGAAGTAAAAGATAATGGAAACCTGCCGCCTTTGAAAGTCTTGCGCAAAACGGAGATGAACGTATTTGTATTTGGGAACATAATTACATTCAAAATAAAACATCCTTGGTGTTATTTAAATTTTCTTGTAGA
>JAGVSP010000466.1:0-66582 GCA_022494985.1 Micrasema minimum | reverse complement strand
GGTCATCAAAATTTTTACTTATTTAATAAAAATGACCTTTTTGGGGTTTGTCCCAATGCACCTAATTACGGGCAAGGAAAGGAAGAAAAGACTTTAAAGAAAAAATTTAGTATCCGCATTTTAGAGGAGCTGTACAGTTTCAGTGAAACTCAGCAAATGACCTGAATTTTACAGTTTGGAAAAATGTCTGGAACTTAGGTTTGGTACATAGTAAGGCTTCTTTCATCTGCCTATATCGTTTCATCCACGATTTACTAAAAATGGTAATTTAATAATTTATTTCATATTATTGATATCTCAACAGAGACAGAGAAACTCTGGAAACGAATGTGGGTTAAAATATTTACTGGTAAAAATAAAAGCAAATAAAAATTGGAGAGAGACATCTTCAGGAGTCTTCTAGTAAGTAATCAAGTTCGGATGAACCTTTCACACCAATAAAGTTAGATTGCCCCAAAAAATGCTTAAATATCTTCTCAACAGATGTCACTATAGGGAAAGAATATTAAAAATATTTTTAAAAACCTGTGGACAACACAACTCGCATGTGGATTCTTCTGTAACAAACTCAACATATATACAAGTTTCAAAATTTTGTCACACATGGTTGTCAGATGATGGGCGGAATGGGGAATGTTGTAATACATCAAGTGGCCACTTAACCCAGCCAATGACAGGTTATAAGCCCTGTAAACGCTAGATAACCCACATTCGTTTCCAGAGTTTCTCTGTCTCTGTTGAGATATCAATAATATCTGATATCAGCCCAGCTTATGGGTATAATCCAGTAATTTGTTTACAAGTATTTGTATTCATTCAAAATGTTGTTGTTAATAATTTATTATTTGAAACATTTTCATTTTCCTGTATCAATTTCTGTGTGGCTCCCAAAGGTTTACAGGCTTTGTAATTGCACGTTTAGCGAAGATAGGACAACGTATTGATGTTTTTTTAAATAGGGATTTTGCCTCGGGACTATTATGCTTAAATAAGGGGGAAAGTAATCTATTAAGGAAAGAGAGAACCTTCCCCTCCCTCCAATTGTTTCAGGAAGCAAATCTAATGGATATAAGACGAACATATTTATTGCAATGTTTAAATTATGTATTTAGGCACCAAAACTTTTTTTGCTAGAAGCTCAAATAGGTCTAGTCAAAGAAGAATCCGAGTGCTAGAAATTCCATATTGTAAATCACGACTTGTCTCAGAGACGAATGCACATTTTATTGCCCCCAGTTTAATGAATTATTTTTTGACTGACAATAAAATGGCATTGTCAGATTTTCCAAATTTTTTTCATCTTTTAAAAAATAACACAAAGTTGGGTACATAGTGTAAAGGTAGAATTCATTCTTACTATAAATACCATAACTTATAACATAATCTACGTCATTTTTTATTTTATATATTATAATTATTTCCCCTGTTCTTCTTCCGGTATAAAGATACCAATATTTTGTATCATTCTTTTTCTAACTATCTTGTTTACATTATCTGTTATTTTTTATTTCTACATGACTTTATCTTTCTCTTATGCCACGTGCACACTGTATGACTTTCATAGTATATACCCACAAACAGGCTATGCCTTGGTGGGATTTTTGTTTATATATTTTTTTAAATAAATATGTGTTTTTAATGTATATCATGTAAAACAAAAAATTTTCATTTGAAAATAAATTTAAAAAAAAAAAAAAAAAAACAAAAAAGGAAAGACCCTTTATAAATTTTAATAATGAACACTACTTATTATTTGTAAGGAAATTACTTAATTAGCCAAAATCTTCGTCCCCAAAGTCCAGTGGTCAATACACTTACTAGTTTTCTGTGTCGTTCTCGGTCATAATTAGATATTTAGATTGGTTAGCCAGAGAGGTTATTTTTGCTACGATTTTCATACAGATTTATTACATGTTGGCTTCCTGAGCTGTGGAAGATATGTTGAATGTTTGAAGACCTCGTCCCTAATACACAAGATGCATTGTGTAAAGTAGTTATCTGCAACAACATTGTCATTCAATAAAAACAGTGTCTGTCTCTGATACATCCAGTTTGTAATACACTTGTTATTGTGTGACACATCGGGTAGACGAATGGTATTCTTGTGATGTTATTGCAGAATGTATGAATGGCGATACAATGCTATGATTTGTGTGGTATCTGTAATGAAGGTTGGCACTTTATGGCCTCTCACATTACGGAATAAAGCGCTTCTTTTCATTGCTTCGGTGTCAACATGTCGTGTGAAGAATAATAAGAGAATTCTCCAGAGCAAATTGTAGGATCTTGTTCATCTTCTGGTATCCTAGGCGAGATCGGGTAGCATTCCATACAAATTCTTACTCTGTTCTTTAAGATTACCCCAAGTCTTGTCCATTTCACCGTGTTTTTCAAATGCTACAAGACTTGTATTTTTGTAACAAATGCCTCTACGCGCGCGAGTTTATTTTCGGCAGTGACACGTAGACCAAGCGTGAATTCCTCAGCAACACTTTTTACCTAAATAAATGGCCAAATGCTCTCAGGTCACGAACAATAGTCAAATTCGTGTTGTTTATGTCGTATTGTTTCATAATGAAGGAAATTACACGTTTTAAATGTTTTAACGTAGAAAGTTGTGAAGCGACAAACACGTTTGTTGTGAAACATAAAAAAGTCTACAGACATTCATGGAGTGAAGTTTTTCCGAGTTTTTGATCGAAGGCACACCAATATTATATTAAATTTTATATAAACGTTAGGTAGATAGTACCCATATACATTTTAGCGACGCGTCACTATGTACTAAAGGTTTTACATAAAGGGCCAAAGAGCAAAACATATTTAATAATACATGGGTGATGCAGCAACCTAGATCAGTGACAAATCTTAAGGCAAATATGGCTATTCTACTCTTCCGGACAGAGATTAATCTCAAATCTAAGGTAGTAGAATATACTTTCCTCTCTTCATACCCGTCTCAGAATTATACTTACTACCAATTGACGGAAGAAATTAAAAGTCCGAATATGTGAACAGATAGTAGATAATACATATAACATCCCATTCTTCTTCTTCTTTCGCCACGTTCGCTCCTATGTGGAGCATGTGAACATCACTAGATCCCTTCAGGAGACCCTGTCTTCAGCCAGCTCTCTCGCCTCCTCCCACGTCAGGCCCGCATCCATCAGCTCCGCCGAATACATCCGTAGGATGGTCATCGACGGTCTGTCAGGACGGCGATGAGGAAAGTGATGTGAAGAAGAGGCAGCTCGGGTTCAGGGTTAACATCTAGTTGATTCAAATTTTTAGATGTCCCTGAGAAATTGGAAGGCGTCTTCATATCGTAAATTTAACTAAAATAGGCATAAAATGTGGGTTTATCGCGTCTGTTGTTCGCAATTTTGAGGACGATAACCTGAAAATCGTCTCAAAAACGAATTCCATGAGTCACTCCATACAAACACAAACCTATGTGGCGGGTCGACAACGACGGCACGAGCCGAACATTGCCGAACGCCGACGTAGAGCGTACGAACGGGCCAAACCGGCTTCGAGAATACTACCGGATTCCGACCTCACCGCACGCGTCTTCGAGGCACAAAATTACCGCCAATTTAGATTTACCAACTTCATTTTATTTTGCCTAATATAGTTATTAGAATCCTTCTTTCAATGTGTGTTAACTTCAGTAGTTTAGTTTCGTGAATAAATCTTTGTGTAAAACGTAAGTACCCTGTTTTAACTTGCTCTCATTCTGTGCCCCCACATAACTTTGTACATCACACAATTAGGCCACCAACTAGGTGCCTACATAAAGGTGGTAACTACACCACTAAAGTGGTATACCCCCGACGTTTGAACACGAAAACACAACATTAAACAATCAATCACGGTGACCCCATTCAAATTCCATAAAAATTGCGCAAAATTTCAGACAGAAATATCTTCGCTTGACAAAATTGTACAACAATTATTTTTTTTTCGGTCGGTACATGAAAAATTTAAAATTTAATTTTTAATTTGATTTCACTGCTAATTTATTTGTAATTATTTCAATCAAGGTTAATCTATTTCAAGGTTAACTTATTGTAAGGTTAATTAATTTATTTCAAAGAATTAGATTTTTCAAAGACCGAGCGAATCGAGTGAATTTTTCTGTCGGTAACAATCTTCAATGTAAATGTAACTAATGTAAAGGTAATTAATGTAACTAGTGAATTGATTAAAACAGTGATTAATTTCTTAACAATATTACTCGGCCGGGATTAATTCAAACAGGTGATTCATAATTTAACTAAAATTATTATAAACAAACATAATATAATACGTTCGAGCGACTCGCTCACCAAAAATCGCACGCCGAGTAATACATTCCTACAACATATATAAAATTTTATTTTTTATTTTTTTTTCTTGAGTCGAACACACAAACAATTCACACGAACATTTACATAGGGTGCCAGATTGAGTAGAGGTACTTACAAGGTACCGGAAAATAATTTTTATTTATAGTTCTTAAAATTTTGATTTTTTTTTTTCAAAATCCGGTACATAATTATTTTTGACAAATATTATATGGCGAGACAAGCGTGACGTAGGCATCCGAAAGTTTTCTCCTTGTGAACGCACTGTGGGAGTAAGTTTTTTTTTTACCAGCGAAATTTATCGGAAATATTTTTCAGCTGGCGCAGTTGTTCACAATACTTGCAATTTGTAAAATTTTATTTTTGTAAACAACTTGAAACTATCAAACAAACAGATATCGGGCGGCTAAGCCGACGAATGTTTAACTAGTACGTGGACATTAGTATCCATACTTTTTTTTTTCTATATACATTATATTGTGTGACAGTACTATATATGTTTATATTTTTAACCTAGGCTATGCATGTTATTATGTGTTACAGATTTGAAGTTTTACCATAAACATTTTTAAAACTTGATATATTGTACAACGGACAATCAAAAGGAATATAATATCGAGGGGACCACTCAGGCTTGGAGAATACAAATACCTAATAGTTGGAAAATGTGTTCCGCCGTATGGTAAAAATAATTATTTAAATTTTCTGTTTTTAATTTTCTTTTCTATAACTTGCACAGTACATACATAACAAATAGTGACTCTGACATTTAAAAAATAAATATTTTTGTTTGAAATTTAAATTTAAATTTAAATTTAAATCTAATAATTTAAACTTAACTTTTTAATACAACTACACTCATTATTGAATACTTTTATTTCAATATTTTAACTTATACTGTAATCATTATTACATACATTTTTCTGAATATTTTTTTTTTTTAAAAAACGAATATTTTAAACTGTAAACAATGGCTAACAAGGACAACACTGACTTGACAAATATCAACACAGCAAACAACATGTGCCACACGGATAGAATTAGCGTTAAACTACCACAGCTATGGGTGAACAACATCGAACTTTGGTTTAAACAGATAGAAGCACAATTCGAGTTGGCAAACATAGTTTCAGAAGACGCACGTTATAGTCACTTAGTGTCAAAACTTGAACAAACGCACATAGAACAAGTTTCAGATATTTTACTCATGGAACCGAACCGAGCAAAATATACGAGGCTGAAGGAAGCGATAATCCAACGCATGGGCTGTCCACAGGACAGAAGGAGAGAAAAACTGTTTTCTTCCTTACAGCTTGGGGATCGAAACCCATCCAGCCTACTTAGAGAGATGCGGACGCTAGCAATAGGTTTTACAAATAGACGAAACGACGTTGCAAATACTTGTGGATACAACAACTGCCCAAGACTATCCAAGCACATTTAGCCATAAGCGAAGATGACTTGGATAGGCAAGCGACGATAGCAGATCGCCTAATACAGGTGTACACACAGGATAATGTAGCGGTAGTAGGTACCAACAATAAAAATAACATTTGTAGTTTAGAACAGTCCGTACAAGCTCTAACCCATAAGGTAGAGAGTTTATTTCACACAATCAACAAACAGCATAGTCACAACAACAATAACAATAGATTCAAACACACAACAAGTAACAGCAGTAACAATTTCAATAACAACAAATACAACAACAATTTCAACAAAACAAGCTATAGGGCCAACGGAAATAACAAGAAAACTATTCTTTGTTACTTCCACACAAAATTTGGCGATCAAGCTAAGAAATGCGTCACACCATGTGAATTTAAACCGCATCTAGCTTCAAAAAACTAGATGGTCGAATCATAGCGGAGGCGGCTGATTCAACCAACACAACACGTCTCTTTGTCAAAGATCGCGATACCGGTGTGTCATACCTCGTTGACTCCGGATCGGAAATATCATTAATTCCTAGATCTTTACACAAACGCCATGGAGAAAAGTCTAAGCTAATTCTCTATGCAGCGAACGGGACTACGATCCAGAATTTCGGAGTTACCACGGTAACACTGAATCTGGGATGTAAACAAATGTTTACATGGAAGTTTATAATAGCGGATACGACACGCCCTATTATAGGAGCAGATTTTCTCCACAACTTCCACCTGTTAGTAGATGTTAGGAACAAACGGTTAGTAGACAATACAAACGGCAAGATAGTCAGAGCATTTGACATCTCCACAAACAACAACATAACATGTTCCATATCATTAACAGACAAAACCAACATGTACCACTCACTCATATTGAAGTATCCACAACTAGTAGATATCAATAAACCATACGCAGGGCTGGATAAACACAACACAATCCACCATATAGATACCCGTGGCAAACCCGTTATGTGTAAGACTCGTCGGCTGTCCCCAGAACTACTGAGGCAGGCGAAGCAAGAGTTCGATCACATGGTGGCTCAAGGTATTTGTAGACCCTCCAAGAGTGAGTGGGCCTCTCCATTGCATTGGTGAAGAAGAGCGATGGTACTTATCGCCCTTGTGGCGATTACCGTAGCTTAAACGCACAGACGGTACCTGATCGTTATTCCTTGCCACATATCCACGATATATGCAATGACTTAGGTAACTGTAAAATTTTTTCCAAAATTGACTTACAACGAGCATATCACCAAATTCCAATTAATGAAACTGACATTAAAAAGACAGCTATAACCACACCATTCGGTTATTTGAATTTGTAAGAATGCCATTCGGACTATCATGCGCTGCACAAACATTCCAACGTCACATCAACGAAGTCACAAGAGGTCTAGAAGGAGTACACGCATATATCGACGATATATTGATCGCTTCACCAGACGAAGAAACACATGTGGAACACTTTAAAAGCTTTGTTCCAGCGACTTCAAGATCATGGAATGGTGGTAAACCCATCTAAATGCGAGTTTGCCAAGAAAACACTGTTATTTCTTGGTTATGAAATTTCGGCTGAAGGCATCGGACCCTCGCCAACAAAAGTGGAAGCCATCACGAACCTCAACAAGCCAGAAACCATTAAGCAGTTGAGAAGATTCTTGGCCATGGGAAACTTCTACCGAAGATTCATACCACGAGCAGCACACAAATTGATACGACTACACGATTACCTCAAGGGAGCAAAAAAGAATGACAACAGAAAAGTAGAGTGGAACGAAGTCACTACACACGATTTCGAAGAGGTCAAGAACTCGCTGATCAACGCCACTAAGCTTAGCTACCCAGAGGAAAGCAGCAAGATGTCAGTGTGGACAGACGCATCAGATTACGCAATTGGAGGCGTGCTACAACAAACCACAGACGGCATCAACTACAAACCGATAAGTTTCTTCTCAAAAAAGTTGAACAAGGCTCAGTGTTCATATAGTACGTACGACAGGGAACTACTAGCCATTTTTGAGACTGTAAGGTACTTTCAACATTATCTGGAGGGCAGAGAATTCGGTATATACACGGACCATAAACCACTACAATTCGTGTTTAGAAGGAAAAGTCACGACAAAGAAAGCCCCAGACAACTTAGATATCTAGACTACATCTCACAGTTCAGCACGGACATCAAATACATAAAAGGAGAAGACAACGTCGTCGCCGATACCTTATCAAGAATCGACATGATCGAACAAGAGGCAACATATCGTTCGAAAAGATCCATAAAGAACAAAGGCGGGACAACGAACTACTCGCACTCTTGGACGACAAGAACACTGCTCTGAACCTGATCAAAACCAACATGCAGGGACAAGAAATCGTCTTCGATCTCAACAAAGGCAACATGCGACCGTACATCCCAAAAACGCTACAGAGATCTTTCTTCAACCAAGTGCATAACCTCAACCATGCAGGAGCCGACGCCACGACCAAGACCATCAGTCAAAGAGGCGTCTGGAAAAATATGAAAGCAGACTGCGCAGCTTGGACGAAGGCCTGCATACCCTGTCAGAAGAGCAAAGTCAACAAACACACGAGGACACCGATCATCAAGATCGACATGCCGAGACAGAAATTCTGCGTGGTCCATGTCGACCTCATCGGACCTTTTCCACCATCAGAGGGACTGAGGTACTGCCTCACATGTATCGACCGATACACTCGATGGGCGGAAGTAATCCCTATCGCAGATATCCAGACCCACACAATCATCAGAGCCATCTGGGACAACTGGATTGCGAGATACGGCGTACCGGAGAAAATTATAACTGATCAGGGTAGGCAATTCATGTCTACGGACTTTAACTTGTTTTGTTCCAGATCAGGCATAGCACACTCCAACACGACGCCTTACCATCCACAAAGTAATGGCATGATCGAGCGATTTCATAGAACGCTGAAGACGGCCATTAAAGCTCACCACCCTGTTCCGTGGACAAAATCGATCAGCACCATACTACTCGGGCTGAGGGCCACACTGCGCACGAATGCAGAGCACTCAGTAGCAGAGATGCTGTATGGGTGCAAACTAAGTTACCAGCAGACATCCTGGAGCAGACGAACGACTACATTGACCGGACTCCTACACTAGGCAACTGGTAAATTTTATGCAAAACGTCAAACCAAGGCCAGTCGAGCACCACAATAAAGGTAACGTTTTCATCCACCCGGAACTAAAGAGGCCACACACTTGTTTCTGAGGGACGACAGAGTGTACAAACCCCTGATGCCGAACTACAGGGGGCCCTACAAGGTCATCACCAGGGCGGAAAAGACGGTAACACTGGACGTGGATGGCGAACAAAAAAAGGTTTCGCTGGACAGGTGCAAGCCGGCGTTCCAGACAGCGGAAGAACGAGCCAGTCCAGCAGAAACGGAAACACCAACAGAACAACCGGCATACACAACGCGTAGCGGCAGGAGGGTGATACAGCGTCAGTTTTGAAAAACAGATTTCAAAACTTGGAAGGGGGCTGTGTGGCGGGTCGACAACGACGGCACGAGCCGAACATTGCCGAACGCCGACGTAGAGCGTACGAACGGGCCAAACCGGCTTCGAGAATACTACCGGATTCCGACCTCACCGCACGCGTCTTCGAGGCACAAAATTACCGCCAATTTAGATTTACCAACTTCATTTTATTTTGCCTAATATAGTTATTAGAATCCTTCTTTCAATGTGTTAACTTCAGTAGTTTAGTTTCGTGAATAAATAATTTTGTGTAAAACGTAAGTACCCTGTTTTACTTGCTCTCATTCTGTGCCCCCACATAACTTTGTACATCACACAATTAGGCCACCAACTAGGTGCCTACATAAAGGTGGTAACTACACCACTAAACCTACACAGAACACATTACATACACATCGCACATCACGTAGGCGAAGGAAGGAATGAAAATAAACAATAAAAAGTCGTGCATCCGTCTCCACATGATTGGAAATGGACAAAAAGTTCCGAATACCGCGTACCGTAGTGACCGCGCGCCGCCGCCGGCATATTGTAATGTAACTGGTAACTGGTAACTGTTACCTGTAGCTCGATCACAGATCACTATCGATGCGGTAATAAGCGACGTGATAACGATTTCTTACCATGGATGTTTAACGTTTTCGCGATCACAATAAAACACGCGAACGGAACGAGCGAACGGAACGCGGAGCGAGCGCATCAAGTCGCGAGCCATTTCCCGAGATTGAATAACGTACGAAATTCAACTTCGCTCATTTCAAGAGGATTGGTTTGAATCTCGCACATATCTTCTTTCAATATTTCTCGAGTGCCGTATTGCATTTAGCTGGCGATCGGCAAGCCAAATATTGATTAAAAGCAGTCGACATAATAAACAATCCGACACGCGCGTTGACTTTCTTGATTTGACGTTTGACGTTTAGCCACGATATTTATTGTACCTTTCATCTATGGTAACGCACCGTGGTATGAACGTGGTAAGAACGTATTTTCATTATGATCGGTCAAATGGTTAGCGTTAGCACGTGGTTAGCACGTTTTTAACTACGTCGCGTCGATAGTTATCTGTGATTGAGCTCCTGGAGGAAAGCAACAGAAAACCGCGTGGGGTTATAATCTATAGCACGTTACCTTTAGGCTATGTGACCGATTGTATATATGTTCCCAGAAAATCTCGTTTTAGGGAATACCATAGTTTGTGCAGTAAAATCCTTGCCGAAATACTATCCGAAAATTAAAACATATCGCTACTTTTTCCTTTTTATTTTTTTGACGTGATGACGTCTAATAAATCGATGAACGCCGGCTGCACACAAGAAGGGAGACAGCAGCAGCACACTTAAACATCATATCATCATATGTATATAAGTTGTAAATAAATTGTTAATAGCACATTGTTACTTGTAATTAATTTTTATAATTTAAGTAAACAAATATTTGAATTAACGAGTGAAAAAAAATTAAAATGTATGGAAAAAAAAATCAATTAACTCCTGCATTGCATACAAAATAATGATAATTCAGTATTAATCATTCAATTCAATTTATAATTTTTTTTGCTATTTTCATCAATGTTTTCTTATGACGTTATCACGTAAAATTATCGTCCGAAAACCGACTTTACAGACAACCAAAAGTTTTTCTCATTTTTTCTATAAACCAAAATGCCCTAGTGAGGAATGCATTAAAATGTATTTATGTATACATCCTATGTTTGAGATTAGTTCAATTATGAATAATAATAAATTGTAAATATGTTACTAAAAATAAAACGTAAGTTTTGAATGTTTTATAATTAATTTTAATTGCCATTAATAACCGAAGCAAACGACTTAATTGATTCCTTTCCAATGTTTACAAATTAATAAATAAATAACACATTATTACAAAAATCGTATCCACACCATCATTTCCTTTTCCTTTATATATCAAAGATAACATATTACTTACCAATATCCGGTAAGTATCTTTATTGCATTAAAAGTAACGGTAAGATGTATATCAAAATAACTGTTTTAATAAGATATTTTAGTATTTAAAATATTGATTTAATTTATTACAAAATTTGATTTAATTAATAAATTTATTTCCCTTTAAAACTGTATAAATAATCGTCTTAAAATACTGTGATTAAAAGCGTTATTTAGAATTTGTTATTTAATATTGAATACACAAACTGTCCCTACTGGCAAATAAATACCTAGGCCTTTACCTACTACCTACTACATTCAATTAAACTGCTTACTGCATAACAAGACCAATTAAATCTTGAACGATATCCAAAATAATTCGCGGTTAGTCAATTATATTCACGAACTTTCACTATTTGACCCAGAAGAACGTCAATCTGCAGAGCCTTAAACTAAATGCTTTAGAAAGTAAGTTAGTGGACGCAGTAAGAACATTTCTTCGGTAAAAAAGTAGGCTTAACTAGTGAAACAGCCAGACATTTTTTTATATTCACACGGTATCATGATACGAGGTCTTCACATAATATTCTGTTTTATCATTGCTTACCTTCATGTATTGTATTGTTATAAATGACCAAGAAACACTGCACTTGTAGTACTAATGCAGTGCTCTTTGCATCATTAGGTACGTATTAGAGAAATGAGGAGGAAGAATTTACAAAATACTTAGATAATGATACAATATTTACATAAGTTTAAGATTTTATACTACCGATAGATGGCCACATTAAGATTAGTACATTTATCTCTTCTTTGCACCTACAGGATCCTGACATCCTGGTAGACAGATGGATGTCGGCCTGATGTGGAGGCGAGAGGGTCGCCTTGAAGGATCTAGTGATGTCCACTCGCTCCACTTAAGGGGCTACTAGGTCCACCCTTTGTTAATTGTAAAATATAGTAAGCGCCCGGATGAGCGCTCGTTAAAACACGACCAAAATCCGATCGAACGTCGCGCCGTTTGGTTTCATTATTATTTGCATCGCGTAGGTATACAAAAAATACACGATAATCTTTAAAATGTAGTAAGCGCCCGGATGAGCGCTCGTTAAAACACTAAATTTAATATAATCAAAAACCTACTAATGTTTTACAAATTTTAATCAGATAATGCACTAGATATATACGTATTCTTTAATACATTTTTTTTTTTAATCTTATATGTACTGTTTTTGTGTTATGCATCAAATGTTATTAAAAACAGGGGGTTTCTTTAAATTAATTGTGATTCAACGAAATATTTTTATAAAAATTTTGTCCGATAATTCACTAGAAAAAGAATTAATAATTACGTCGTCATATTTTTTTTATTTTTATTGAATGAACCATGAAGTACAAGGGAATTTTGCCCTGACGTACATGAATGTATGGGGGACCCCGTAAGGGGCCTTAAGAGCGAACGCGGTGAAAGAAGAAGAAGAATACGGCGTCATTAAATGGCCATGGGGAGATTCATGTACAATTATATTACAAAAGTGCAAAATGTAATGTACGGTATCCAATTATTATTTTAATTGTTTTTATTCACTTCATTTATGGCATTAAAGTGTTGAAAACTGTAGAGTTTCAATTTATCGGGACAATATTGTTGTTTAAATTATAATGATAGCCGAATAAAACGGATTATAAAACATTTTAGCGTGATCATCTAAAATGTACATTAGTCAGTTGTATAATTTTGTTTTAAATTAATCAAATAATGAAATGAATAACACTGTGGTGAAGTTTCATTAAATCTGCATTTCGCAATTTCAACGCAAAATGAAAATCGTGACAATTCCATGTTTGCGTTTTTTGTATTGTTGCTGTAGACATGTACGTGCAGATGAACACGATATGCATTTTTGCAGTATTATATTTTTTCAGTACTTCACAGGAAACTACTAAAAGAAAATTATGCTAAGGTTTATATTATATATTTGTATTTTGTATTTGTATTTGTACAGATTTTTATTATTCTCTTTGAAGGGAATTCAAATGAGCTGGAGAGAAAAACATTCCACTTGGTTTAATTTTTACAGGAAAAAATACGTTTGAAAGACATGACATCCCTACTACAGGATGTTTCCCGTGCCTCATTTACCAATGCAGTGCTCTATGCACCATCAGATTAAGTGAAGGTATGAGGGAGACGATGATGATGACATTTAATTGGCAACATGCTAAATAAATCAAAATAATATAAATTCTGCGCGGTTTACCAAAACCCATGAATATATTTGACTTTGAAAAAGATTATACCAAATATTATTTCCTATTAACTTGTAGATTGTACATAATATGTACTACTACTACTACCGCACCCAATGGTGCATAGGACACTGCACTACATGAAGACAAGGTGATCAGTCTTAAGCTTCAGTGCCAGACCAAGGTAACATATATTAAATATTTTTATATGAAAATCACATTGAAGTAAATATATATTATGTACTACATATTATATGCGAACTTAATTATATAAATAACGTGATAAATAACACTGCCTTACACTATCGTACCTACAACTAACTTGTACGCATTTCCGTTGGTTACGGGTTCGTTTCCCGTCAAATGCAACTTTACAGGTGGAAGGTACCGTTTCTTGTCGTCCATTTACGAAAACGTTTTGATCTATCGATTAGTGTTAACAACTACCTACCTACCTTACTATAGCCACGTCTTTTTATCTTCAAATATATATAACACCGTTCCACTGTATGCAAAAAACGAAAAAGATGTTAAAAAATTTCGATCTACGATTTTGGTCCCGAGAGGTGCCTTGAAATGGTTACCCCACCTAAATAGCATAAATATATATATAGTTTGCAGTGTTGTTAATTGTAGGTACCTAATGCATTATTTTATTGTTCTTCTTTAAATGTATCATACTTGTAAATGTAAATATTAGCTGTAAATGAATACCTCAACACGGGCTTTGCCCAGCGAGGTATTTCATTAACAAAAAAAGGGAAAAAATGTAATATATGAAATAAATACATCATAGTCAATTAATGTGATTGAAGGTGGGTACTAAGAGTAAAGAAAACTTAAACGAATCAGAATTTTCCACTACTACTACTTTCCTTTATCCGCACCCAATGGTGCAAAGATTGCATTGCTATACCAAGTGCAGTGTATCTTGATTTTTTTTATTACATGAATGTTGGAT
Organism: Micrasema minimum; assembly: GCA_022494985.1. NCBI lineage: Eukaryota > Metazoa > Arthropoda > Insecta > Trichoptera > Brachycentridae > Micrasema > Micrasema minimum. The sequence goes on along the minus strand of JAGVSP010000466.1, from coordinate 52,162 downwards.
AATCAGTCTTACGCTTCAGTACCAGTCCAAGGTATCACGCATGAAATATTAATATGAAAATCACATGCAAATAAATATTTTATGTGACCCCCTACGGCAATCGAACCCGCGATCTCATGCACAGTAGCCGAATGCGCCACCACTATGCTACGAGGCGAATATCAGTAACTAATGTTATATTGAAATATTGGACTTTTAAAATGTAATATTTTGACATAGGAAAGAGATAGTAAAAAAAATCTTTGATAGAAATATAGCGGTTGATGTGATTTATAACATGTTATTATTTACATGTAATTTTCGACAAATTAGACTTTAATTCAATAAAGTATTCACGGTGCGATAAAGGGCGTCCATTTTTTGCTTCATTTGAAATCTATGGATTTAGTTAAGCTACCGACATTGACTTTTTGTGGCTACCGAACTAAAACCATAGATTTCACATTTACATAAACAACAGCCAAAGATTTTATTCTTCTTCTTAAGGTAGACCCTTGGGTCTGCATTACATTATATTTTCCTGAAAATAGTATTCAAAAATCAAAGATATCTCGTTATTTATCTCGTAAAATAAATATCTCGTAAAATAAATAATTTGATTGATCCCACCGATATTAATTATCAACCGCTAACCAACTTATACCGTTAAATATGAAGTCAGGTAGGTCCCACGGTACAATACAACTCGCGACCTGGCAGCACTGAACCGAAGTGACAGTTCAGCGTTTTCAGGAGCCTGGCAACATAGTATTGCATAATATTCGAATTCGGAATTCGAATCCAGAGATCGAACTTGATACGCGCCAAATAGTTACCCGCGCGAATCGTCCTGTCAAATAATCTTATAATATTACAAACATATTGATACATAATATTATGCAAATATCTCGATACTTGTAAATACGTACCGTACTATCGCCTCGTGGTGTAATGGATTACGCGTTGGGCACGGGGTCGCGGGTTCGATTTCTGACGGGGTTTAAACTAAATACTTATTTAAATGTAGTAGTTTTACACATGAACAATATTTCATATGTGATACCTAGGACAGGCGCTGAAGCGTAAGGCTGATCATCTTGATTTCGTGTAACAGATGATCAAGATTCACTGCGCTTGGTGTACCAATGTAGTGCCCTATGCACCATTGGATGCAGGTAAGGGAATGTAGAAGTAGCAGGTAAACTTAAGTTGGTGATGACAGTAATTATTTTTTAGGGAAAACCTAGAATATATAGAGAACAGGGATGGCGAACCTTTTTGAGCCTGAGTGAAAAAAAAAAAATTATGTCGCGTGCCACATGCCATGGAAATAAAAATGCATCAAATGTTTGTGTAACTTCCGATTTTTAATATAAACAAAAAATATTAAGTTGATACTTATTAATGTACTTATTAGGTAGTTTGCGTCAGAGCTGCGGGACGTGGACTTGACTTGGGAGGATGCACGGGAGCTGGCGGCCGATCGCTTGGCCTGGAGGCAGTTTGTGGATTCCATATGCTCCCTATGGAGCGGATATGGTATGATGATGATGACTTATAATTGCAAAATATATAAGAGTTTTGCTGGACTGAAAATAGACTCAATAGTCTTTAAAGTGGTCTAGGGAAAAAGTGGGGCTTTCATTGTAAATATTTATTTTCAATAAATCATTCAGTTTCGACACAATATTTAAATTTGGTCAAGACACATTAAAAGCAAGAGTTTTTATACAGATTTTCAGAAGGTCACTTGTCTTACTGAGCTAAGCAACAAACGACATGCGTACAATAATACTTACATCATTATATATTTACATATTTGTGAGGCACATAACAGGTTGCTTATTCAAATTATTTATTTGACATTTGAAGAAATCTGCTCATGGTTAAGTCAATTCGAAGATAATAATACAATTATTTTTAGTTTACGTGGAGCAATGCGGAACCATAAGAACTCTCCTTCAAACCATTAACAATGAGTACAGGTGCGTTTAGCTGAGTTAAGATATAATTTACTAAAGTCTAAAACGTTTGGTCAATAATTAAACACATCGCACTTGAGAAATATACGAAAATTTGGTCGTTTTTTGGCTGACGTACGTAAGTATTTTTATTGCGTTATAAGTTGTATTATTTGAAGTCAAATAAATCTAAAGTAATAGGGTTCTTCCCGATAGCATGAATATCCTTGAAAACGCTATAAATATTTAAAGTATATTTTTACAATTCCAACGATATAAAACACAATGATCAAAAATTTTGTTTTCATTTATAAATTTATGTTTTAAAAACACGAAATTACGAGTAACTTTTAACGCCCGTTATTGGCTAATGACGTCATACCCGTCTTCCGTGGAAGGCATGAAATTCATTCCGTAGTGAGCGCCGATATTGCTGTGACGTCACACCGCATGCGCGCTAAATGTAGGATTTTGCGAGTGATTTGAAAAAGCGCTATTTCAAACCGCGCTAAAAAATTCATATGACATCGTAAAAAAAATTAAAAATTCTTTTGATATTGTAATTTTTCAATCATTTTTTAAAAAACAAAAAATAAAAAGATCGGGAAGAACCCAATTATGCTCATTATTTCATTGCGTTTTTAAATTTATTAAAGCCAGAATAATGTCACTTTAATAATATACCTTTATTCCAAACAACTACTACTATGTATGATAACAAAACTATGTATGATAGGTGCACTAATGTAAACTATGTATGATAGGTGCACTAATGTTGAAATTAGAGCAGAATGCAAGGCTGAGATAAGCATTATCGACAAAATTAAGAAAGGTCTTTTACGTTGGTTCGGTCATGTAGAGCGAATGGATGATGAAAGAACATCTAAAAAAATATATGATGCGACTGTGCCTGGATGTAGAAGTCGAGGAAGGCCGAGAAAGACATGGCATGATCAAGTAAAACAAGTGCTTGAAAGTGGGCATGTAAGAAGTCGGAATAATCGACGTGCGTGCATGAGAAGATGTATGAATGTGGAGGAAGCAAGAGAAGTATGCCAGGACAGAGTGGTGTGGCGTTCTATCCTCTCTGCCTACCCCTTCGGGGAAATGGCGTGATGGTTAGTTAGTTATTCCAAACAATATTATCGAACCTACCTAATGCTTTAATTTGACGAATTCTATTCCCGGTGAGATCACAAAAATTAAAAGGGATTTTTCTCAAGCCTGGGTGTTGGTGACGTTGTTCTCTTCTGTAATTGGGCCTCCTGGTCTGTTGTCAAAATTAAATTAAATAATCGATAAAATAATTGAGGAAAGAGTAAAGGAGGTAATGTATTTTTTAATGTGGAGGAAATGGAATAAAATATGCAAAGTAAGTTATTCTGTATAGAGTTAATAATAATTAATTATTGGTAACAATAGATAAATACTGGTAAAGCAGTGTTTCTCGATGTATTCGTGAGAATAAAACATGAAAACAATTTCTATTGAAATACGTAACAACTGTGCGTTTCTTTAGTTAACCAAATTACCACACTTATTTAATAATATAATCTGCGATAAATACTCCACTTTAATTCATTACAATGCAACAATTTGCGAAACGTAATTAATTTTCGTGGAAACCCACAATACCCTCAATAGAGTACATGAGTTAGAACATATTACATGATTAATAATTAATGAATAAATTATGTTACAATTATTTGACTGGCTCTAGATTTTAGATATCTTATTTTGTTAGTCTGAAGATGTCGGACACATCGAAATCAAGTTCCTGGGGATAATTATAAGCTTAGAGTCCAAAATGTTTATAATTCACGGCAAGTTAGAAACGCGAAATTAATAATTCCTAAATTCAATCATTACTATGGCGAAAGATTGCGATTGCTACCAGTTGCGATCCCCAGAATCTTCAATTCCTACCTAGGGATATAATCAGCATTGATAAGATAGCAATGTTAAAAAGGGTCACCAGAGAGCATCTATTTAATCAAATAGTAAATTAACATCTAACTTCGTTTTTTTATTATGTTTTTTTTGTTATTATTAAGAAATCCACTGATATTATGGTTAGTGGAATCTTTTTTTGTTTTTGTATCTTAAAAATGTACGTAAAAATAAACGCCATTTTGTGGCATCGAACTTTGAATTCAGAATTGATTCTAGTGGATTCCGATTTATGTTATTTGTAAAATATGTATTTGAAATAAAGTAATTTAAAAAATCATATTTTAAAGTCTTTGTCTAAAAAATTAATTGAATTGATAAAAAAGTAGATAAGTATTTATATAATACACTATTATAATGCAAATTACCTACATACTTTAAAAAACTAGTAAAAATAATTTTCTGGTAATTTCGATTAATTTGGCCACCTGAGTTTTGGACTAACGCTAACGACTTCGCATTGGTAAATTTAGCGTATAAATTGGGTACATTTAGTTTTACCATCATTATTACCTCGTGTTTGTTTTTTATAGTTCGGACTTGCTCACGAATCATCTCGACATTAAATCTAATAACAACACGAATGTGAATATAAAAACGTTCATTATTTTGTCATTATTCTCAAGGAAAAGTTGTTATGATCAAATTGAGTTGTACAGTCGACTCGAAAATGACGAAAAACGCTGATTTGACAGAAGAAAATAACACGGACAAATTAGATTAGGTGTCGGCAAGTTTAGTGTAATTGTTGAACGCTGTCGTGTTTATCAACAAAAAATCTCAATTTTTAAATCGTTCTTTTGAATGATTTAAATTATTTAAAAAATCACGCGAAAAATATATCAACTCTCTGAAATAATGGGCCAATCTGCTTCTTAGGTAAATTATCTAAATGCAATTTAAAAATATAATTAAAATATTTTACGATTTAATATTTAACCTCACATAAATGTACCCACTACTACAACTACTACTTTCCCTTATCAGCACCCAATGGTGCATAGGGCACTACATTGGTACACCGAGAGCATATTGATCATGAAATGTAGGTACACCTACTCGTAATTTATTCAAATTCAATCTACCTTTTGCAACAAAAAAATTATGATAGCGCTTTTTTTTATAAAATTGCAATCCATCTGTAATATTACATTTCGAATTTTTATGCACTAAATAATATTTGAAACCACTCTTTCAACACCGATGTGCCTACACTATTTAGAAAAAAATCTAGAATATTTCTCCCTCATTAAAGGACTTTATTTATTTAAAAGCCACGACTTTTTTCATTATTATTTTCAATCACAAAATGTGTAGACTAGTATTTACAAACTTCGAATATCATAAGATTGTATAGATTTATTTTTTTACTAAAAAAAAACAGCAATGAACAACCTGCAAAAAGATCAGACACGCCGACATCTAAGATATTACAGAATCAAATGAAATTAATACATATGTCCTCTGTCGCATGTCGGGCTAATTCAAGAAGGAAAGGTAAGTGTAATAATATATTTTTTTACTAAATTTCAATACTATAATTTGATTATGCTCTACAATAAACGGAACCTATACCTATTATGCGTGGACTTGTGATGTTAATTTGACCAATTAGCGCTTTCACCCACTAACGAGCATCTTCTGAAAAAAAACATTAGCAAGGGAAAGCTCTAATTGGTCAAATAAATATACAAAATTAGCTCGTATAGTTTGTAGGTTTTACTTCAGTTCATTTCGTTGAATATTTTGTGTTGAAAATATATTAAAAAATCACATACCTAAAAATAAAGAATGAATATAGTTTTCTATTGGTGGATAATGTTTCATTACAACTTTCTTTAAAGATCCTGAAGTTTACTTGTGTATTTATGAAACTTAGTAAAATCGTTTCACCAGTAAAACGTGAAGTCCGAGTGCCATCCACAAACAATACCTTTTTCGAAGTCGAGTGCCCACTTTTTAAAATTAATTTTAATTTTAGGTTCTACTTTCAACTTGTAACTATCACCCACACCTATGTAATATTATATAATTCTCTAGTTTTAACATTAATATAATATGCAAATAATCATCATCATCATCATACCATCATTCCACAAATTCCAGGCCAAGCGATCGGCCGCCAGCTCCCGTGCATCCTCCCAAGTCAAGTCCACGTCGGCCGCCAGCTCCCGTGCATCAGTCCCATCCGAGAAACCTGATGTCCAAAATAGTCAAGCGTCCCGCAGCTCAATCGCAATCGTCCATGCGCTTCGTAGCTGCAAGACGTTTTATGATCTAACCTTTCTATTGTACAGCGCTATTGAGGAGTTTTCTCGAAAAAATAGCGCTTTATAAAATCATCCAGAAATAAATAAATTTACTTGTTGACTAAATGGGTTATTTTGACTTCACTATTAATTAATTATTAATGAAATTTGTCTAATAAATATTTTATATTATTTGTTTTATTTATATACACATAAATAACAATATAATACAATATTAATACTGCTATTACAAATAAAAGTTTTCTAAGTACGCATTAAAATGTTTACAATGATGGGGGGCGTGATGTGATTGTGAAATTGAGGATCGTTTTAACAAAGCGAAATATCTATAAAAAAATATTTCTCGTTAATTATAAAAACAATAAGCAAACATTAAAATGAAAAATAAAAATAATAACCAGTTGATTTTAGCACAAAGTTTCTTGATAGATTCGTCATTGTTGGTTTGATAAAGGTTGTTACTATGAACTATAAATAATAATGAGATTGGAAACATTGAATTACTGAGAAACCGTTACCAAAATGTTGGATAATTCGAAACTGGAGCAAAGAAAAAGTGAAACAACAGACGAAATGCAAACACTTGATGCGTTCACTTCAAAATGTAGGCCATTATTTACTTCATGGACTATTTTCAATTCTTTTATTTATATACCCACCTTTATTTACGTATGCAATCAGAAATATTATGTGTTATATACCTTGTAATGTGCACAAAATATGATAGTATGCCATAATATTACTGTCTAAATCATAACATTTTTGATTACAATTATTATACTTAAAAAATACACGATATAAAAAAATTTGCATTTGTTACTGTAGTAAATTCTTATTATATCATTAGAAAACCAATTATTACTACTATTATTCAAATAAATAAAATAAGAAATCTATTTTTTAACAAACGTCGCGTCGCGTCGGCGCTGCAGCTGGCGCGAAATAAATTGTCAAAATATTGATTCATCAACATACGTTTTGGACAAAAAATTAAATGTAGTGTTTCTGCAAATAAATGACATTATTCTAACAATTTTCCCTTTTCCATTATTACTCAGGTTTTTCCAAACAACAAACGCAAATGCATACTATCCAGTTCATAAGTCTCTGCCCAATAAAAAAATGTTTCTGTCGATCATCACTTTATGAGAAATATATCAAATATATCTACCCCACGTTTAAAATCATATAGTACAGTTTACAATGAAAAAACACGTACCTTTAAAGCAAATCCAAAACAAGTAATTCTTACATTTCCAAACAACACGAAAATCACAAAATATTACACTTATAATAAAATATTAATAGCTCTAGAATCAAGGGTTATATCACTTATACTTATTAATTTTTTAAAAAATATGATTTGATAAATAACGTTGCCACTAATGTTTTCACTTCACAAAATGCGCGCGAAATCGTACCGGAAAAAAGTTTGGAAAAGCGCGAGACGCGTGCGCAGAACGCAATGGTTTGACAGAACTGTTTCCCGCGCACTGCGCAATACGCAACCCGCGACACGACAGCCAACAGCCAACAGCCAACAGCTGACTGGAGAAGGAAATAATACAAACACTATTATGCCGGCCACACAGAACTGAATAGGCTAATACGCGACTCGTTGTCTGACTGACTCGTTCATTACCAATCCCCCTTTTCGCCATCACCAAAGTCACAAGATCCCGGTATTTATACAATGTAAGTTGTGATAAATGAACCAATTTGTCTTAATTGGATGGTCACGACCCGTCTCGCTTTTTACGAATTTTCTCTGCTTTATCCAGATTACGCAGAAAAGTCGTTTTGGTACGTTGCATGTACTGCTCTAAGCTCTTATAAAGTGTTTTTTTAGTGCGAAGCCGCCAACCAACGACGCAACGCCGCGCGTCGCGACGCTTATAATATTATGCATCGGCGGCGCGGCGGCGTCACATCGGCGCGGCCTATACATTTTTTTATTTTTATTAATATAGCTTTTATTTTCAAAATAAACATATCATACATTTTATATCAGTTACAGTATGGATAAATAAGAAACATAATTTATACGCTTACTCTAAAAGAGAAGAACTCGTGGTTAGGCGGAGGAGCATTTAAAAAAGGGTTTTTGCTTTTTTGTATTTTAAAATGCAAAACATTAAATAGAGAATATTTTAATATAATTTAAAACAGTTAGTATTTCATATAAGAACACAAGTCAAACATTATTCGAAATATAATTTTTAACCGAATTTTTGAATATTTTAAAATCCATTTCCGATCTTATCCCCTCCGGAAGACCATTAAATAATGTTTTCCCTGTCTGAGAGTAGTGAGTAGTGGTGTTGTGCAGCAGGGGTGGAACATCTTGGCACATTAATACACCCCACTCTCAGTCTACCCGATAGTTTTTCAGAAGGAAGAATCTCTTTATGGATTTGGAGAATTGATTTTTTTTTTTATAGATTTCAGAGATTTGCAGAACTTTAAAATTATTTAACAAATCATAATTAATATAACATAATTAATATTTTATGCAATACGAAATTAATTACAAAAAAATGTGAATTTTCAATTGATTTCGTAGTAATTACAAAATAGTTTATAATTTTGAAAAAAAAATTATTTATTGGATTATTATTAATCCAAAAATGAATAATGAATGTCATAAAACAAACAATAATTATTTTTGGCAAATGGAAATAAGGTTTTCCCTCATAGATCGACGAAACCACCAAACGGCAGAACAAAAAGCTCTTCTGAGAACTTGTTTTCTTGTTATTATAGTTATTGCGAATAAGATTACTCGTGAGTTGAGCTTGTTGATAAAAATAATTTATTAAGGTGAAACAATTATTAAGGTGAGGCATAATCTAACAAATAATAATAAAAATTCGCAATAACCGTAATAAAAATTAAACCAATTAAGTGTCTTTTGTATTATGTGTCCGCCTCGTAGCACAGTGGTAGCGCATTTGGCCACCGTGCATGTCGTCGCGGGTTCGATTTCCGTAAAGAGTCACCATGAAATATTTATTGACTAGTATGTAGGTATAATAGAACAGTGTGTAATTTTTTTAACCATTTGAACTTTTAAACTGAAAAAAAAATCACTAAAAATTATTTATCCTCTGATTTCTTTTATAAAAATGCGGTTCTGTAGTCAAAACTTATTTTCATATTATTGTGGAAAATTTGTATATTTTACACATCGAAAAAATATATAGAGAAGCCTATTTCTTTTCTATATTGGCTACCGCCAAAAGTATTTTTAGATAAACATTTTATTGGATCAAAACTATGGTTTAAGGCCACATTTCATTTAAAAAACTACAGAGAGTACAGAAAGACAAAATAACACCGAAAAACTTTTGTATTGAGATTGCTGCCTTTGCTTCTAGTGGCCTTAATAATTATATTCGATTAGACGCTACGGCCCACTTGGGCTTATTCATTATTGTGTCTCAAGAAACCGTAATAACGTAATGCCATAATAATTCTCTCGCGTTGAGACCTAGGTACTACTCTACCACTGTTTATTCCCTTCCTAATTGATAGACTAATTCCTAATTTGTTTGTTTATTGGACGAAGTAATACAATTACTGTGGCGTACACAATCAATTCAATCAACTTAATTGAAGAAATACAATTATTTGTAATTATACGAAGTGGAGAGATTATTTCTTCGGGATGATTATTTTTCTTTCAATCGATTACTTTCATGTATATTATGTATACTTAATAATAAATTCTTTTGAGATATGATAAAAGAAAAGTGTAAAAATGTAAAAGGTGCTTGTACCTGCCTTGAATTTCTTTAAATAAAATAAAATTAAACCGTATAATCGTATTTACATCATGTACCGATGTACCTATTTAGATCTATGTTTTTTGTGTTTTATTTTTATAATATTTTGAATTGCCTTCCAAGTTTTTTTTTAAGCCAGTTAAAAGGCTAAAAATCCCTAATAAATTGGCATTGAATGCGTAATTACCCATAAGTTAATCACTAAATTATATTGACCTGAAGCATGATTTTAAAGTATGATCTAAAATCATGATTCAGGTCAATATTTGTATTTGTAATTATTTCGCTTTACATTTTTTATTCTTCGGTAGTCTTGATTTTAAAAAGTTGAATCTTAAGATTATGATAGATTGTTAGATGAATCATGCTCCCTCCTCCATCATCCATCATCACCATCACCATCTCCTACGCAACATAACCCATCGAGGGTCCTGGTCTCCTCCAAGAAACTGATTAACTCGCGTCTGTTTCAAGCATCGTTTTTTTTAGTCTCTATTACCTAGTGCCTAAGGATGCTGTGTTCTTCACACACATCAAACTACCTTCATTTAACTATACTCCTTCGACTCGCGTCTCCGTACTCCATTTTCGCGACATGGCTGCCCATCGGAGTCTTCTATCTTTACTGTAATGATTAAACATTATATTGTGTGATGGAAGGTTCTTCGTTCTATATATACAGCTTTTGTAAGAAATTCGCGTCTGCTTTCACACCTTACATACCTACATTTAACCAGTCTCCCGATACTCCTTCGACCATGTCACATTTGGTATTTAGGGAATTTATGATTCTTTTTTAAAAAACTTCAAAGGGTACTTCCAGATGTAAGGTACAGAATTTATTACTTAAAAGATTTTAAATGGCAATACAACACGTTTCTGATCGATATCTAATGCACGAATAAAAAAATTATTGCTCTAGTACTAAATTCCATGGACTACGATTGCATGGAGAATAGCCGCGGTCGGTCCGCCGTTGTTTGATCACCATAACTGATGAATACTTTTCATAATTATTATTTATCGATAGAATATCTTTAAAAAATACATTTTGATTCTATAACCCTCCATTAAATTTTGTAATGAAGAGTAAAAAGTTTATAAAAGAGGTTAAATAAACATAATATTAAAATAATATTTGCGAATAAATATTTAATTTCAAAACTCTCAAACTGAACTGAGGTTAGGCGTTTTAAATTGCTTATTAGCACCATCCTTTATCTTAAAAAGTAAACTATGTATTTGTATGTAAATATTCTGATGGAGATGAACTTGGCTAAATAAGAAATAAAAATATTATATTATAAAAGATGGCGCTCATGTACGTATAATAGAAAAAAATTGATAAGGGATGCATAACATTTCAAATATTATTTTTACACTCAAATGCATAAATTATATTTATTACGTTTTTTTTTTTAATATTTTATTTATCTCTGTTAGCTTATAAATAATTCCAGCAGGCAAACATTGAGGCGCTTTAGTGCGCACTTTCACATGTCAGTATACTGAACAATTTTAGGTTTATTTTACAAACTGTCCCGTACTATAATTAGATATTTATATTTTTTTATTTAATTGCCTCAACAGATACAGAAGGAAACAACATCGCAAAGCTTTCAATTTTTGTGTTCTCACCGGGAATTGAACCCGGAATCGCCATATCATGAGTCCAGCGTCTTAGCCATTACGCTACGGAGGCCACCAATACTGAAAGCTTTTAAAATTACTTTTTTTTAAATTCATTTATTTTAGAGCAGGCAAACATGTTTTATAAACAATACATAAAATGTATTTGTTGTTCCCGCAAAGCCGGGGCTTGTCTGCGGGTTACTTTACATATTAATACTTTTTTATTACACAAATTAGTATCTAACACTATAAGTATACTATTATTTTAAGTAGGTAGCGTTGCAACAAATCACTGTGTACCCATTAAGAGGGTCTTAATGTTTTTTTAAAATTTAATAATATTTTTTTCTTCATAAATACTTTTTTGGGAGCCGATTAAATAGATCTGGAATAACACACGTCAATGTTCTTTTCCTGTAATAGTTTACCTGCCGAGGCTGCCTCAGCCGCTGTGCCGAAACTAATCGTGTCTCAATCGGGTGTGATATTTTTATTTTGTGCCTTTTTTCGTTATTAGCTATATTAACAATTTCTCATATGCAAACATACGATAATAACTTTCGTTCGCATTAAAAAAATGTACTAAATTCAGCGTGCCTTCTGACAGACTGAACCGCTTTCTGAACAAGAAACTGTTCTGTTTTCTGACCCATGCAAAGTGCCCTTCAATTTGATTAAAACAAAACAGTTTGGTTGAATATATTTATTAATAACTCGTATAATACATAATACAAACAAAACAATGGTTTCTATATCCAAGCTGCAAGTTAACAACTACTCATTTACAATATTCAACCATCCAATCTTTGGCATACTTTAGTTTGCAAACTGTAAACAACTTTCAGACACCAAACCAACATAACGAAGGTTTGTTATATTTTGAAACTCCAAATCACACATTTATAGAAAACTCAGTCTTGTCAACAATATTATTACGTATAATATTTAAGTATTGGATTACTTAAACTTTTCTCAATTAAATAATAAATAACTGAATCAATTATATTTCTATCAAAAATGTAGAAATTTACTAAGCTGTAATTTATACATCTGTTTTCTCACAATATCGATGGTTTCCTTTCCAGGAAAAAGTTTCACGTGTAATACAGGCTTCTGGTTAAAAGTGTTTGTTGAAGCGGGAGGGGGGGCCCGCCTCGGTCACTGTTGAGTCAGTATTACACACGACACTTCTTATTAATACTTTTACTTTCATTTTTAATCAATTACAATTGAATTGTTTGAAAAACTTAATTAGGATTTTTTCTCGCGGAAAAATGATAAGAAAGTTTATTTATAAAAAAGTAGCATCACTGGGATCACCAATATACAGGGTGTAATAAAACTCGATGTACAAGCGGGAAAACTAGTGAATCTACATCGTATTTGGAGATGATTGTGTAATATGACTTTTTAATCTGAGGATGAAAAAAAATTTTTTTCTTCTCACAAAAGTTTTCCTAAGTATGGCAGATTAAGTAAAATTGCTTCAATTCTTACTAAAACGCGTTTTTTAATTTTGCTTTCTTTATGGATAGTATTAATTTGAGTAAATACATGATATTTGATAACAATTTGCAAAAAAAATAGAAAATAAAAATCTACTTCGTACTCAATTTTCTCAAAAACTAAGGCACAAATAAAAAAAAATACTCTACAAAATCGACTCCAAATGTGATGTAGATTCACTGGTTTCCCGCTTGTACATCGAATTTTGTTACACCCTGTATTAGTACTACTGCTACTTTCCCTTATACGCACCCGATAATGCATAGGGCACTGCATTGGTACATCAAGTGCAGCGTATCTTGATCATTTTATTACATGAAGGTAGGATGATCAGATGATGCTTCAGTACCAGCCCAAGGTATCACACATGAAAATCACATATAAATAAATATTTAATGTTGACCCCCTACGGGAATCGAAGCTGCGACTTCTTGCACGGTAGCCAACTGAGCTACCACTATGCTACGAGGCGGACATTATATTAAGATCCCAGCAACGGATTTATGCATCCGAATCTCATTACTTAAGAAAATATTTTAATAAAAAATATTTACAGGGAATGTTTTGTGACAGGTAATAAAAGTAAGTAATAGCTATGAAACTTGGCCTAGTAAAATAAATTTAGTATTTGACATCTCAACAGAGACGAGAAATTTGGAAGCGAAAATGGATATCTAGGCGTTTACAGGGCTTATGACCTGTCATTGGCTGGGTTAAGTGGCCACTTGATGTATTACAACATTCCATTCCATATTCCCTTCCAAATTTCTCGTCTGTGTTGAGATGTCAAATTGTAATTATTAGCCCGTAATGGGTGAAATCCAGTTTTTGTCTACAAGTATTTGGACACACTCAAAATGTTGTTTATAAATTTAGTATGTTCAATATCTAGAGGGTAATTTTAGACACTGTCTGTTTGTAATGTAAAGCAAAACATTTTAACTAAACAATAATATCATTGACTATGCGTATATTATTATACACAAATATGGACACTGGTATACAAGCAAAGGAATGAAATATGATTGCGTAAGTTGACCTTAACTGACAATATTTCTATTCAAATTGGGTCATTTTATAAACTGTACCCAAGATTGTAAGGCTACTTTAATAATACCACTTTTGGTAGATATTGCACACATGATAATTTTTATATAATTTATAATTATAGTCAAGCCAGGAGCTTTACTGTCTACCAACTATCACATTCCTCTAATTAGAGTATCGAAAATCTACATCAAATACAAAAATACAAAATTTTGTATTACGCTAACAACTTAACAGTTGATACTAGATATTTCAGAAAATAGACTACAAACATACCACTTTCTTATCTCTAATAAGGATTGGTTGTGGCAGTGATAAATTGATTTTATTAACAACATTGAAATGGAATTTATAACATAATAACATGTATTATATTACACCTATATGGAGAGATTTATTTCATGAATGAAATTTGTTTGTTCAAACAAAAAAAGTTTACTGTATCAAAACAAGATAGGTACCTATGTATACTTACATCAAAAGATAGAATAAATAAATTGTGTTTTGTAAAAAAAAAACTTAAAAAGGAAAACAAAAAAGGTCCACTCTTAAAGTCCCAACCTACAAATAATATTGTTTAACAAAATACAAGAAATACATCTAAAAATCAATTGTTTAGCTGCGTACGTATGATAATTAGATTTGCGACCGCACAACCATTGCTAGAAATGAGACTTAACTTATAAAGCTGAATAACATAATTCACAGATTAAAAACTAAAAGGTTTTAAATAGTATCGCAACTTAATTTAAGCATTTTCCTTTAATTTGTTCTTCAAATTTCAAAAAATTATCAATGATAACCTCAAAATTAATTTACTGTGTTAAAGGTGTTTGTTGTTTATTAGTGTTCTTAACTAAAAATCTAAAAAAATAAATCAGAAATCTATCGGCGATGCTAAATAGGTACATCCTTAAATCAGAATAGAGAAACATTTTTAGAATCACAAGGATGGTGTCGTCATTATTATAAACATTAAACATTTATTTTTTTATTACCTAAGTTTTAATTTTACCTGGTGTCAATGTTTAGAATAGGAATGCAGTATTAGCTTTTGTCTAACCTAATTTCGGATGTAACTTTACAATAATTATTATGTATTGGGTGTTTAAATTAATTCGTAGTGTTTTCTAATAGATGGCGTGACTAGTATTCCCCGTAAACCTGTCATTACATAACAAAACTTTTTACCTCATCGAACATAATATATCGAACTATGTGCGCGGTAGTTCCGGGCTTTTTTTTATATTATACAAAAAAAACGACGTTCAATGACAGTAGGTTTGGGGGGTATACTAGTAACGCCATCTATTGGAAAATGCCACTAGCCACGCCATCTATTAGAAAACGCTATGAATTAATTCAAACACCTAATAATAAATATTCACAATACCATACTAATTTCTATTTAAGTATTTATAGAAAAGAAAGCTAATAAAATATAACTACCTACAAAGTGTTTGATACTAAATACTATTTAACAATAAATAAAAATGTATTTTGACCATTTTCAGTCTTAGTTATCCGTCTCGGAAATGTGAGATATCATTCGCTTCTTTGAGAATATTTTTACTAAATGTTTCGAAATTTGCATTGTCGACATTGATCAAGTTGTCGTCATCAAAAGTATCCCCCCAGACTCTGGGATGGTTCTCAAAATGGTTGTCTAAATTGTTAGTGGCGCCGTTATTCAGAATGTTTCTATTTTTGTTTGCGATCTCGACTACAGTATCGACTAGATGCTCCAAGAAGTTGGGAAACGATTCGTAACCGGGGTAAACGTTGATATCTATAATTGTGTATTCGTCGGTAGCGTTGTCGACTACTATGTCCACTCCGAAGAGCATCAGTCGGAGTTCCTTCCTCAGGGCGCGCAGGATGACCTCCACCCTGGAGAGGTGGAGAGAGTGGGGCCGGTGCTCCTCGGCGTCCTGGGGGTCCAGGATAGACAGGGTGGACTGACTGTCGGCTTTACAAACGTCTCCGCTGTGGAAGTAGATCGGTTCTCTCTCGTTGCAGGCGTAGAAATTCTTCAAACTTGGTCTCTCCGCTATACAATACCTGGAAATTAAGAAAAACTGTAAATAATACGTAACTTTTTTTTATCGATTCTCGATTCTCTGATTCTGATCTCTGGATATGCAAACAATTTATTATAAAATAATAGTTTTATCAACCCATCCGCATATTACTTATTTTGAAAAAAATATTTCAAAGAAATGAGAATTAAATTTTCATTAAAAAGAAAGGAAAGTTGCCTTGCTCAACCACGATTTTATGGTTTAGCAGCTGAAATGCTGATGGGTTAAAATAAATCATGACCACATGTAATGTTTGCATGACAGTTTAATTTAATTTTTAAATTAAATAATATCTAATAACCTACTGATCCAATTCCAACTATGTATGTACAAGGATGGTTAAATTGAATGATATTCTATAGAATGCTGTTACTTTTATTGAAAATATTGTTTTCAGAAATTGAACCCAAGAGCTCAAGCGCGTCAACTAGCTGACAAATAATACTTTTTTAAATATCAAGCAGTACATTGGATAAGAATTTTTCATTATGAAACATTAAGATTATTAAGTAATAATGGATGTAATATTTTTTTTTTATATCATGGCTATTAATCTGATAACAGGTAGATGTTATAAATTACTGTCATCGTGTAGTGGAATCATGAAGGTTACATGATATTGTATGTAAGTGCAATATCACTTGTGAGCCATAAAAATGACAATACACTTATTTGGTGATTTCAGTTAAGCAGCACGAGGCACATTGATTAATGAATCAATAGATACCTTGCAATTTATTAATGTTAATATTGGAAATGTTTTTATATAAATGGCACTATATATCCGCTTGGGAATTAAACGAAAAATATCTTCTTCTTCTTTTTCTTGTTAAGATAGACCTAAGGGTCTGTATTGTTCTCATTCGATGTTGGCTCTTGGGATATCGACTCCCAAAAATATATCTGGTACAATTAAACTAAAGACTATAATTCATAAGAAAATAAATCAAGAAAAAGCAGAAAATAGTAATGGAGACTTTCCTAAACTTAATTGGAGATACTTAATTAAATCAGAATACAAATTCCAAGAATAGCGCACGGTTATGTAAGTATTTATTTATTTATTAACAAAAAGTTTTTTGGGTATTTTTATTTTTCCAAACTCCGTTACACAATTGAGAAAATTTAAGCACGTATAATGTAACTGTAGAATCAGGATTTGGCTATTATCAGGAGATAGTAGTAGTAGTTGATAAAAAAATTATGAATACATTTTCATGTATGCGTTAATTTACATAAAAGGCAAGCAGTTCCTACCTGTTTCCCACCAGGAATATCTTGTACAGCACGGCGTTATGGTTGACGAAGGTCTGCAGGACGGCGGGCGGGCGGAGGCGCGCGAGGCCGTGCGCGTTGAACACGACGCACATGCTGTGCGCGGACTTGGAGCCGTGCGCCACGAGCGGCTTGCACACGAGCGGGAAGCGCACGCCGCGCGCAGCCAGCTCGGGGCCGCCGTCGCCCGCCCGCAGGACGCAGAACGGAGGCGTCACGGCGCCCAGCTTGCGCAGCGACGTGATCAGCGAGTAGTAGCGGTGCCTGGACACAACAATTCGGACATTTAAAAAAAAATCAAGTCATTAATTTTTATTTAATCGTATTTTGACACCCAAAGGGCATTTACAACAATATTAAAATTAAATTTACAGCTGAATAATAGTCTTGTCAATATTTTTTTTTTATTAGCTAATAAATTCAAATGAAAAGTTTCAACACGATAAGTGCGATTGATTTTTTTACTGGTTAATAAATAGGGAAGATATAAGGAGTTCAAGTTTGAAATGTCAAATTCCCGCTTGAAAAGTAAAGCGAATGTTTCCATGCGCAGAGAGAGATGGAAACGCTTCACTTTTATCCGTCTCTCTTTTTCTTTCTAATACAATAATAATTAATTCTAATACAATATTATTGAATCACGCTCATTATAGCGTGCCAACTTAGTGCCAACTTTATAGAGGCGTTTTACGGGTGTTTAATTTACAAATTTAAATTATTAGGTTATAAAATTTGTGTATTATCGACTTTAATTGAAATCATGTATTTATGCACCTACTGACAACCAGTTGCAGTAGGCAACTCAGTAAGGACATTATTATTGGATAATTTATTAAGCGCCATTTTTGTGAGAAATCACCTCAAGGGCGCTGTACATTCGATATTCTAAGTTTTTGTAATTCCATTCCCAATTTATGAATAAAGGATGTGAGACAACGATTAATTCCATTTCAGAAATGATCCCCCCCCCCCCCCCACTAAATCTATACGTAGGCGAAGTACTAAACCCCAATTCGTCTTGCAGCTACAGAGCGCATGAACGATTGGAATTTCAGCTTCACCCACGTAAAAATTAAATTAAATTGCTGTATTGTTTGTTTTTATGTATATATTGAAATAAATAAAAATATATAAAAATTAATAAATTAAAAAAAAAAATGTTTCATCAAACAACCATGCTATATTTGGTTGCATGCAAAACGAATAGGACAGTATGATAAGTATACCTGTCTAACAACAGCCTCACACTGTCTAGTGAATCCAGAACGGCCATGTCGGGATGGTTGGAGATGTACTGCTCTACGTTTCCAATTATCTCCTGAGACTGGAAACCGAAACATTTACTTAGTCAAACACACCTCTGTTTAGTTCAAATAAAAAGTATTTGGTAGGTCCACACAGTCATCGTTGGTGAGTCATGGCCAACTTTAAGATTTGTTCTAGGCATAAAATTTTGTGCGTAGAACATATCAAGACCCAGCTCAGATTTAATTAAAGACTGTACTTTCAAACTCGCGGTGTAGCAGTAGCGCATTAGGCTGCCATGCACAAAAACGCGGGTTCGATTCCTGATGGGGGTCTAGATATGAAATATTTATTTGAATGCGATTTTCACATAAAAATATCTAATAAGTATATAATTGATGATCAGTCTTACGTTTATTTTTTATGTTTTTGTCAATTCATGAGATAGATCTGATAGATTTTTGTGTAACTTTAAGGAAGTGATAAACGGAGTCATTAGTAGGTTCTAAAAGGAGAATATTATCAGGTTTTCTTTGTTGCAGTTTTTTTTTAAAAGCGAAGTAAAGTAGTCATACATACCTTGAGATCTCCCTGATCAGCAGCCGTTATGATGTCCGTCAGTTTGTGGATGAAGACTCTGATATCTCCTTGCTCTTCCAGGGGTCTATCAAGGTCTAACTAAAATAACAAAACACTTAATAAAACAAAAAGGTTTAACTCTTGGATATCCACATTTCATTCCTGAAGAACTTTTTAATTTTTCCATATACATTGTACATTCGTATGAATTTTACATTATATTTTGGAGTTCAATAACAAAATCATCTATTTCTATTATCCGTATCTTAACTGTCGTAATATTTTATTCAGTAAAAGGAATTGTAAAATAATGGTGAAAACATATCACAAAATACTCAACTACTAATGGAAAATATGAAATACTGAAACATTTACAGCATGTTAAAGTAAAATTTCATTTTTGTACAAGTAATAACATGACAATTTAATATTGTAAATAATTTTATCTATTTAAAATATATTCCAAGTCGCTAAAGTTTACTGTTTTATAAAATTATATAGGTACATAATACTGTATTTAACATAAGCCGTTTTAAGAATTAAATTCCACAATTTTAATCACGCGATTTTCTGTTGTTGTTAAGAAAGCAGGCTGATTAAAAAGAACTTCTTTTGTTTTGGTATTTTTCAGATGGTACCATAACCATATTGTTACGCTAAGAATAAAAATAAACTTAGTACATTTTATATGAATCATATCATTACTCATAATAACTCTCTTTTTGTAAGATAAAAACAGATACTTAGTAACTCATAAATTTTTCACAGAACTTAATCTAAAGAATGGGCAATAAAATAATATAAAGTTTACTGAGCTACTCAAGTATAAATGAATTTTAATGAATGAGCCATACAAGCAGCAATGAGTGTTTAGTCTGAATAACAAGCTGATGGTGACTCAATAATTTATGTAATAAATTACAGGTTGAAATGAATAGATGTCTTTTAATAATCTATTTTAAAAACCACAATAAACATTTGTATGACAATGCCTTTATGCTAATATATAAAATATAAAAAATTATCACGATTCAAGTGGGATACAGCAAATAACATTTTTAAGTTTATTTTTAGATTTAACGTTTAGATCAACAATTTTTAAAAAAAGATAATAATTTTTTTTAAAGTTAACATTAAAAAGTTAATATTAGTAATATTTGGGCATGTGTAATGTGTAGTCAACGAATGAGGAAATAATGGTTTATGATGAAGCTGAAAACGGCCGAGAAAGATATGGCAACAACAACAATTATCTGAAAGTGCTAATATGAAATTGAATCGGCGTGCACATTTTTTTCAAATTTTTATTTAACTAATCACATCAACAGGACAGGAGGGGAATAACTGAGGGGAACAGCGTCACAAACACCCAGGATTGAGAAAAATCAATTATGATTTTTGTGTTCTCACTAGGAATCGAACTCGAAACCTCCGTATCGTGAGTCACAATAGCCATTATGCTATGGAGGTCACCAAAATTGATTAATAATTCAGAGAATTATCTTTAATTTTGCATCAGATTTATTTACAAAACCAACACAGTCATTACAGAATATAATATTATAAGATGTGGAACATTAGTTTGCATGACCAATAATGGGTTGTGAATAATAACAAACATACAAGTGCCTGAATAATAATAATAATATATTTCATTCACAGTAAGATTAGTGAAAATCTAACCAGCAGAACAATATGCCAATATTTGGAACATCGGATTAGGGAACCGACCTCTATAACTCTCATTCAATTCTCTGCTACCTACTGAAGGTTAAAAATATTTTCAACATTAAATAACTAACTGAATAGAGAAAATAAATAATAATACTTCAACAGAGAAAATTCTCTTTATGTGTAGTGTATTGTTCAATAATAGTTCATTACCGATACCACAATTTATTGGTATGAGAAAGGAAAATGATTTCAAGTGAAAATTATGAATCAACAAAAATATTTCAACACAATATATTAATGGAGTTAATGCATTTAATTATTGAATACTTGTACATATTGATGTACCTACAATATTACATCATAATATATTACTCAATGAGTGGATGAAAACAAAATACCACCTGATACATGCATTGTGTTGTGGTACAGTGGAAATGGTTATACAACTGAACTACATTGTGAAGACACAATAACTTGATAATCAAGTCAGAAACAGGCGGAATATTTTAAGAACCAGGTAATAATGATTCATTACGGAACGCTTTACTTTAGTAAACTAAAAAACATAATTAAATTTAATTAATTTAATTAAAAATATTTAATTAAAATATTGTTTAGATAAATTTGTCCTTCCTGCGGTAACTCGTGCTGAGTATATATCGGTAATTTATAAAGAGACAGAAAATTTATAGATTGACAAGATAAAAGCGATACTATGTTTGGTTATCTTTTAAAATTACCTTTAAAATTGTTTTAAAAACTAAGCCAAGTATGTTTCATCATATGTCTTTAGTAGGTGTGTCACATGATTAGTGAGTAAGAGTATACAAAGAAATATAAAAAAAGTTATTTTTAAAATAATTAATTAAAGTTTGAAATTTTTCAACCACCTCAACAGTCTAGGAGGCCCAATTACAGAGGGGAACAACGTCACAAACACCCAGGCTTGAGAAAAATCACTTTTGATTTTTTGAGTTCTCAACGGGAATCGAACCCGGAACCTCCGCATCGTGAGTCCAGCGTCTTAGCCATTACGCTATGGAGGCCACCGGAAATTGTAATCGAAGTTAGATTAGAATTGGAATTGGTAAGAAAATAACGGAAGGAGTTGGGTTAAACAACTCCACAGTATTAAACATTCACCTCAAGTACGTTTTATACAACAACTACAATAAAATAAAATATAGTAGGTACTTAAGTAACATTTAAATATAATTTGTATAAAAAATTATGTTAAAAATAGTAATATTAGCAGAAAACCTTTTTAAGATTAGTAATTTACTCAGAAGAATATTAAATGCTGTGACTTTGTAATTAAGAATTCCCACAAAAAAGTCGAATAAAAAAGAAAAATAATAACATTTCTAGGCCGTTTTTCTCTTTTTTTATACTTAATGTAAAAAGATGCGTGAAATAAATAATTTTGGTATAACTACACAATATGATCAAATCAAGCGTAAACAATATTGAAACGTAGTATTTAAATAAATGAACCTACCTTAACTGGCTCATATCCACGGCTCCGGCAAATATTGACCAACTCGGGCCATTTCAGCTTTTGGAACTTTTTTTCGGACATCCAAATTCCGATCAGTTTGAAATTGTTTGCTGCTTCGTCGCACATGTTTGATAGAATAACAGACGAGTCGAGTTCTGCACGAAACACTGATGTTAGGTTTACGTCCGCGGTCGGCGCCCATCGGCGAAGAAATATCTGCTATCTAGTTTTCCGAGAATTAAAGGAAACTCGAATACGAGAATTGACGAAGCCACTTTATGGCGTAAACGACAACTTGGTTTTAAAAAATTTCGAATGAACACTCACCGCAACCGGTTTCAATTTTCAATTATTTTATTTTTCTATGAGAACTTTGACAGACTTGACAGCTTGCATAAGTGTTGCCACATTGAAAAAGTATTAAATATCCGCCATAGATAATATTCCTAGTTTTTTTATTCTTGCAAATAATATACCTACCACATATTGATTATTTTAGTTTTATGCGGGTTTTCTAAAATCTAGGGAATTTCAAAAAAACTTTTTAAACATTTTGAAAAATGATGCACGATCATCGTAGTGCTACTACTATCGCACTACTATCGTTGTGCGCTGATGAGCATAAATATTATAAATATTAGGTTTTGTTAAAGAAAAACATTATTTTAAATATCATGTATGCATATTAGTAATAGGTACTAAAATGGTAGGTACATGTTTTTAAAATCATTCTGTAAATGGTTATACAATTATGCTGTTATTATTAGATACTATAAAAAATAGAGAGGATTTTTTTTTCAAAGTATAAGGTTTTCGGCGTCCTGGGCGTCCAATGTTGACAATCCATCTGCAGTTTACGTCAGAGCTGCGGGACGTGGACGTTACGTCGGAGGATGCACGGGAACTGACGGCCGATCGCCTGGCTTGGATGCAGTTTGTGGATTCCATATGCTCCACATAGGGGGCGGACATAGTATGATGATAATGATTTGTAGGTAATATGTATTGAGGTAACATTAATTTTTTTAGATAAGTACCTACCCATGAATTAAAAAAAAGTCAACATATCGCCGCTAAAGTATCCAATCGACCATTTTTAGTGATATTGAGTTTTAAATGCAGTATTGTTAATGATTAAATTCCGCGTCGAATGATGCGTCAATTTTCAGAAAAAAACTTTATTGCATATAAATTAAAGAATTGCAGCCAATCCCAAAAATGAAAACAACATACGGGCAAAGATCCTACACATATCAGGGGCCCAAGTTGTACAACCTATTGCCTAAAGAAATACGCGAAATAGCAAACTTTTCATCATTTAAAAAAGAAATTAAATTATTTATTAAAACATTGGATCCTGGAACTATTGTCACCCTATTTAATATTTAATATCGATGTGTATTGGGCTAGTGTGAGGTACTGTGCTCAAGACTCAGGAAGTTACAACAATAATTGTCATACTATACCATTTTGTTATACTGTTAGTGAGTGACATTGTCTAGGTGTGTGTGTGAATTAATATAGTTTAAATTGTTATGGATTTATTAATAATTAAGAAAAAAAAAAGTAAAGAAAAAAAACATTAAAACTGTGAAATGCGTTCCTCGGCACGGGGTCCCCCAGTGAGGAATGCATTTAAGATGAAAGTGTAAAGCAAGACTGAAAAAAAAAAACTAAATAAAATAAAAACTAAATAAAATAAAATAAAATAAAAGACATTCGAAATATTATAGGCTAATATTTATTTATTTATAGGAAAACCAACAAATGTGATTTTCATATTAATATTCCATTACCTTGGACTGGTAATGAAGCATATGACTGATCATCTTACCTTCATGTAATAAAATGATCAAGAATCACTGCACTCGGTGTACCCGATCCAGTGCCCTATGCACCACTGGGTGCGGATAGGGGAAATAAAATCATATTAAGTCCAAAGAACATTAGTAAAAAAATGTCATACGAGGTTGAAATTCCTCGCGTTTTTATAATTTGCTTACTTTCTGGCACAATTATTTCCAACTATGGAGTGCTACATATTCTGAAAGAACCGTAACTGTTTATAAAAACTCCAAAATGAAAATAAATTGATAGATTCATTAGGTATTCTAACCCAACCTAAAATCTTACTCCAATATGATTATTTTCCTTCGCTTTTATACTACGTAAGGAACGGTAAGAAAGGTTTTGAAAGGAAAAAATTTTCGTTGGTTCCTTTTTCCGATTTTTATCCACTTTTCAGAAGTTAGTTTGTAATCTATAGACAAGTAAAGAATCAACCTGGTCCCGTACAAATTAAGTATATTCTTCCAAAACTTGCTTTTAAAGCCCTGTATAGGAGGCGTCATGTCAAAAAGAACGCTGGAAGAAACGGTAGAGGGTGCAGTGTTTGCGTATGTGACCAGCTCACCCTGCGTACCAAATAAGACCGATAATCGCCTAAGCTCGACCGCCAGCGTTCATTTTATATGACGCGACCTATATCAGCAATTTAGGTCTTGTACTTACTTATCCTCGAATCGTCGTCTGTTCATCTTGGTCTAAGAAAAATGAATTCCATAAAATTTCATGTCATAAATATAGCATCTGTTCTAATTTTATCAAGAATTCCCATATTGCTTCTTCAATAAGGGAATGGGATAAGCAAGATGCATTATCGGAAAGTAGGTAATTATTATTTATATTATTTATTATTATTTTATTTTTAATAAATGATCGAGATACACTGCACATTGCACATTGTGTAATGCAGTGCCCTGTGCACAAATTGGTGGGATGTGGGGAAAGAAAGGAGGGAGGAAGGGAATTATTTCACAGTGTTTAACTAAATTCTAATTCGTTCCATGGACTTTTATAAGTACTGCTATCGATTTTTGTATAATCTTGGCTAACCGCAGTATGACAGATCGAATATTGCTAACGAGATTACAGGTGGTCAGGATTGCGCGAGCGCCCTTTTCTTTGACCGCGTCAATGGTGGCCCGTAACTCTCGAGCGAAGTTTTTCTCAAATATCTCCAGGCTAAAGAAGTCCTTGATGTTCACCAGCAGCTCCTTGGCTGCAAGGACAATCCCCTCTACAATGTTGACCGCTGATACGAAGGTCTGTACCGACGGCTTGGGAACGGTAGTTATAGTCTTCTCGGCTACTTTATGGATGATGTATGCCGTCGCCTTTTAACTTCTCGATCAGTTTTTACGAGAACTTTGATCAACTCCAATATGTGGAACGGGCGGTCCATGAAGTCGAATATGAAGTCCAGCGCTAACAATTCCGTGGCGATTACCTCTCGCTTTATGTTAACGTACAGGCGGTAGATAGTTACTATGGGGTTGATGTATTGGAGGATGTAGGTCTTCTCTTCTTGAGGCTCTGAGCTGTGGATCTCGCCCATGGATCGGCTCTGCGGCGCCGAGGCAGTGGGGGGCACGGTGGGGTTGGGAGGCGGGTCGGGGATGGTGGGCGTGGCGGGGGTGGAAGGCGGGTTGGGAGTGGATGGCGCGGCGGGGGTGGATGGTGTGGCGGGGAGGTGGATGGCACGGAGGGGGCGGATGGCGCGGAGGGGGTGGATGGCTCGTCGGGGGCAGATGGCGTGGCGGGGATGGAAGGTGGGTCGGGGGTGGATGGCACGGTGGGGTTGGATGGCTCGGCGGGGGCGGATGGCTCCGCGGGGGCGGAAGGCACGGCGGGGGTGGGCGGAGCGGTCTCGGGTACGATCACTTCAGTGTCCTGCGACTCCATGGCGCGGGAGCCGGGAGTTGGTGAGCCGACAGAGCGAGCGGGCGGCTCTATCTCACTTATGCTGGTGGCGTGAAGTCCCTTGATGAACTCTCCCAACATGGCGTACTTAGCCACTGAAGCTTGAGCCACCGTAACAAATAAAACCGAGATTAAAAGTTTCATTTCTGAAACTGTTCGAACCTTTACGGACCTTAAAAGTAACCGAGTGAATCTTAAATGATTTCATACAGTTATATTTATACCTTTTCTGGACAAATCAAACGAAATAGCATTGACGGCGATAAAATCAATACTGCTCCATGTGAACCTCTAACTACGAATAATGAATATTTAATCCTACGTTTTAACATTTTTTTACCAACCCCACCTGCACTACGGGCATAGGATTGCTGCATAGTCAAGGGTATGTGCTTGCTGCATAGATACTGCATTATAGTACACAAGCGCATGGTATTATGATCCTTTTCGATTTCTCAAAATGCGACGAAATTATTATAGATTTTTACTCGAATTTTTATTTTAATGAAATAAAAATATTTTCTTAACATTTTTGTTTTCATCCATTTGATCACCCAAAATTTCTAACTTACAATTTACAATGACGAGTAAATAGCGTAATTCATTTAGGAAAAATTTCTAATAGTACTTGGAATAACAGAAGTCAAATATAAAATTTCGAGACATAATTTCGAGGACCTTTTCTTTCATTCATAATAACTTGATGGTCACGCTTTAATAGCGAGCAAATTTCATTACTTCCAAATTACAATCAGTGATATGCCATGTAAGTTGTGGGAAATGTATTGCACTAATATAAATTATGAGATATTATTACGAACATCCATTCAAAAATTCACACACTAATTAACACTTAAGGCTACGTTTAGATGGACCACATTCGGTTGGCAATTTATAATCAAACCAAATAAAACCACTCATGTTAGAAATACAGTGGTTTCGTGTTGTTTTACAATATTGTAAACAGAAGATTGAACAATGCTCCAACATGTTGGTAAACGAAGCCAAAACTTACAATATTCACGCCATATTATTATTTTTCCGCAGATTAAGTAGATCAAAGTTTAAATGAAGACTAGGAAAGCTGAAAACTTAAGCCTCTAGATTCTAGATAATTATATGGTCATTTGAGGAATTGGTTGTCCGTAAATAACGTTTTAAAAAAATTACGGGTGGGGGTTTATATAAATTCGTTGAATGTTTGTAGATTTTTATTGAGAAAAAATGGAGAGGCGTGCTGATTAGGTATTTTTGACGTAATTTAAAAATGGGTTGTGGTCTAGTGGTCACAAACTTCAGGTTAGGACTATCATCGGGTTCGAATTTTACAGGAACCACAACTTGCTTCCTTTTTATTTGTGAGACGCTGTCATTTACCAAGCTAATTTAGCGCATTTCCGCTCCATGCCACTCCAAGCTGCGGTTGCGATTTCTATAAAGGTTTTTAGACATCTGGCGCATACGAATTCAGTACAAAAATCGTATGCGCAGTATTTTAAAAACACTTACAGAATCGAAGCGCTGAGCGATCGGCCGCCAGTTTCCTTGCATCTTCTCTAGTCAGGTCCACCTCCCGTAGCTCTGACGTAAATTGACTGTCAGCAGTAACATTCCAGTGCACTGCGCCAGGAACCTTGTAAAATAGGAATGCATGGTTATCGCTCTCGGGAGATATTTGCTGTAGGTATACTATTGATTTGTATGCAAAACACTGTTCATTCTTATGACTGTTTTTTCAACAAAGGTTGGGCTGGGTCTAAAAATTGCTTAAAATATCCATCTATAACAAATTTTAAAATAAAAAATGCATGGTTATAAGATAATGCTTAAGATTTTCTTTTTATTTGACACTAATTTGATCCAAGGTTATTAAAAAGTTTTCATCTATTTTTTTTCAGGCACTTTCAGTTAATGAATTGTCTACGGACGCACGGGCCAAGGCGCGGCGCGCTTAGCGGCGGCGTTCTGGTGACATAAATAGCAGTGGTGCAGATTATATTGCGTGTTTTTTTCTTTTCAAATGCTTTTTGAATACAAATATTAATTGAATAATCGTCATTGGGGAAAAACGGGTGTACGGTGCTAGTTTTTAGTTATTTATATTATGGTAATATATAGGGAGAAAAAAAGATGAAAACATTTCTGCATATTTTTGCGTAAGTTGGTACCAAATCTGCTTAATAAACTCTTATACAACACTCTTGAATCCGCGTAAGAACTCCGATTCTGGAACGCATTATGATATAAAATTTATCCAAAGCATAATGGAATGGTAAGTAACCATAAGTTTGGTCACAAAGGGATAAACCCCCGAATCCATTGTTTCCACGTTTTTTTTACCCGCCCCGCTGTTTAAAATGGTACTAGGTTGGTCACTGTTCTTATCTCTTACGGTCATGAAAATAAATAAAAATAATATAAAGCGGTTACGGTTTCAATACACTCCTTTAACCCGCCCCGCCTAATTATTTCTGAATGGGTTTAAAAAGCGTCCAGGTGCATACTGTCTTTAAAGAACGGTCATAAGTATTAATGGTAAAAAAAAAAATAAAAAAGCAAAAATCCAACTTTTTCTTTTTACCCGCCCCGCCAGTAACATAGGTACGGGAAGTGTGATTTACCTACTGAGGCTTAAACATTAACAATAATACGTAAGGGGTAAATACTTAGCGCCCTAAATAAATATGTTTTGTACAATATCGATAAATAATAAATGAAATTTGGTCACTCATGTTGCAATATTAAATATTCGGTGTGGTTTTTAACAGTTATAACAATTTGACAAAAGTGTAATAAATTTTAATCAGTATGCTGGAGGCAATGGTTAAAATAATAAATAAATAAATTAGTTTCGAGCGTATAAAAAAAAATATATTTATCATTTGAAGACATAAACTTCTTGAATACAATGACCAATTTATCGGACTCAAGAGAGGAAACGTTGCATATCCTAGCCGAGGAAGTAAGTAGTCACCATGACTGCAACTCTCGCGGCAACATTCTAAGGCAATAAAATTTATGTCAAGTCAAGGTACAAACCACCCTTTTTGCGCTGGAGAACTGACCAAATATCGGTTAAAGGCCTAAATAGCGTTTTACCACTTGGTCCCCTGTTGCACAAGGTATTCACGGCAATGACTGCTAACTCTCCCTGGATGTATTCGTCGTCGAATACTCCAGAGTCGAAAGAGATTCCTTCAACCAAAACTCGTTGTGAATGATCCTTGAAGGCCTGGTAAAGACGACTTCAACTAATTCCGACTTGGCGGACCTGGCGTTGGCGGTTTCTGAGTGAAAACACCGATGGAATGCTGTTTATCTCCTTCTTAACGATGACATTGGATGATTCCATCTTACTTGTTTATTATTTTCCACAACTGACATTAATGACGGATGTTTTCGCGATGAATAGGCTTCTTGTCCATCACGTCTGAGTTTATGTACTGTATTGAAAGGCGTCTTAGCCAGTATGTAGTGATTGCTGCCATCTATTTGTTTATGATCAAGTTGAAGATGGCGATCACAGGTTTCAGGGCGCAGTGAGCTCAGGAGGAGAAGTCCTTCCAGTACTGTCTGGAGCGTCTTCCAGTATGCGCTTCAGCTGCCTGATTTGTTTGATCCAGTTGAAGATGGCGATCACAGGTTTCAGGGCGCCTGTGAGCGCTCGAGGAGACTCCGTTCCCCTCGATGCTGCGACGCTCGCCTCTTCGCTATCCCTCATTCGACTCCAAATGGTTTGGGCTTGCCCTCCGATGGTTTGGATTCAGCCATTCCTCCCGCATTTATATCGCTATCGGGACCGTCGCTGTCGCCCCTCGGCAGCTGCGGTGTAGAAGATAGCTTGGATGGACAGTTACAGTACGAGAAATGTACCAAGCTTCATGGTGGACATTCAGTTACCTACTTACCGAGAACTAGAAGTTAAATGTACGGTAGTTGGTTAATCGATAGGCTTTATATTAGCAACCTTTATATTGATAACAAAGGAGTGGCGTCTCTTAGCTGAATCCATTTTTTTGGGAAAAAATAAATGAAACACGCGAAATATAGTAAAATAGCAAAACAAGAAAATAGCGCAAAATATTACAATTCCATTTGCGCATATGTCGAAACATTCCAACAATACACAACATCGCGTACTTTTAGCACACTTTCTGCTACAAAGCTTTAGAAGAAAAGTTGTCAAAAGAATTTTCAAGAAAGTTTGTCAAAAGAATCCAAGCTGTCTCATAAATGTTAAATTTATTTATTCATTTAACCACCTTTGTTCAAGTGGTCAGGAGGCCCGATTACAGAGGGGGACAACGTCACAAACACACAGGCTTGAGATTTTTCACTTTTAAATTTTTGTGGTCACACCGGGAATGGAACCCGGAACTCTCGTATCGTGAGTCCAGCGGCTTAGAGCCATTACGGTACGGATTGCCGCCAAATTTTAATCCATACCCGTGGCTTTTGATTATTGTGTATAAAAATCTTAAGCGTGATAAACTCACAGATTATTTTTATTTGCAGTCGATTTTAGAATGTTCGCGGATGTGACAATTTTAGGGTCGTCCTTACAAAGATAACATGTTCGAAGAACAACTGTAGAGAATACTTTACTATTCACTTTTTTCTTAGGTCACATGTCACTCGTAGCTATCCATTTTTTAAAAGCTTTCTCATTCAATCTTATCCGCCATAATTTCTTACCTTAACTACTCCAAAACCCACTGATTGTCGCCTTGTCCAGTAAATAGTTTTGTTCGCTCTCTCCGTCTCAGTTTTAGTGTTTCGCTGTACGATTATCCTAAATTTCTTCCTTTATCTATGTTCCTATGGCACTCCATTTATTTTTTTAATTGATAAATTTGTCTCTATAAAAATCGTGAAATGTAAAAAATATACCATTTGGTATTAGCAGAGCGCCGCCCCTGTGATTTTTGCTGAGAATTTATTAAATCTTGGATTTCAATTTGGTCATAAATCAACATTATACGGACGCGTTACCGAATTAAACACAGTGTGTATTCAATTGAATTATTAATTTTTCTTCGCGCCTTACAAAACTAATTTCAAGATAGTCACACATTTCCGATTGATTTTTTGTTCTTTTGTGACCAACCATTGCAAATTACGAACACGAATTTTATTCATATTTTTTCATTAACATGTTGCGCTTTTGACATATTAAAAAGCTTGATATTATGATAACGGCAATATTATGCACTACTGCATTCATCTGGTTTATTTTACGTAATATTCACAACTGAACATAACTTAAACTATGTTTATTAACATTATTTTAGTATCTTCCTATAAAAGCTTCTTATTCCTTCCCCTTTCCCTCTATGGTGCATAAGGCACTGCGTTGTTACACCAAGTGCAATGTATCTTGAATATTTATTATGTGAAGGAAAAATGATTAGTCTTACGCTTCAGCGCCAGTCCGAGCTTCTTGAACTTAGTATTTATCTTTTCTTCATCAAAAAATTACGACAAATGATTTTTCCTTTTTTAAAATCATAAAATGTTCGTTATAATATGATTTGAGTCAATTTAATGAAGTACACGTATGTATAAATATAGTACGGTATTTTCTTCTCTTTAGTCAACGAAATAATCTGTAATATTGATTTATTTTTGTTTTGTGTGGGTATTATTTTCAAAAATTCATGTAATACACATAATTACATTTTATCTAGTGAAACTTTTTTAAGGTCGTTTTAAAAAATCCATACTTTTGTAGGTACACTTCCTAAACTTTATATTATCGTTATTTTGCGTACTATTCTTCCTAACTTTTTGTATTCGTTATTTTGCGCTACTATTCCTTCCCTAAACATATTTATTTTTGTAGGTTCTTCATTCTATCGTTATTTTGCGCTACTATTCCTTCCATTCTAAACATATTTTCCCATTTTTGTAGGTTCTTCATTCTATCGTTAAACATTTGCGCATACTATTCGCTACTATTCTTCCCTAAACATATTTATTTTTGTAGGTTCTTCATTCTATCGTTAATTTTTGCGCTACTATTTCCTTCCCTAAACATATTTATTTTTGTAGGTTCTTCATTCTATCGTTATTTTGCGCTACTATTCCTTCCTTCCCTAAACATATTTATTTTTGTAAGTTCTTCATTCTAATCGTTATTTTGCGCTACCTATTCCTTCCCTAAACATATTTATTTTTGTAGGTTCTTCATTCTATCGTTATTTTGCGCTACTATTCCTTCCCTAAACATATTTATTTTTGTAGGTTCTTCATTCTATCGTTAATTTGCGCTACTATTCCTTCCCTAAACATATTTATTTTTGTAGGTTCTTCATTCTATCGTTAATCGTTTTTTTGCGCTACTATTCCTACCCTAAACATATTTATTTTTGTGGGTTCTTCATTCTATCGTTATTTTGCGCTACTATCCTACCTTCCATTCTAAAACATACTTATTTTTATCGAGTCTTGAGATTGTATGTGATAGCCATCCAAACCAGTTGACGAATTCATTTCATGTGCTATGAATATATTCATTTTATTGGGATTAATAGTTTTTTTTTAATATTCTAAAAATATTTGTTTTAATAAAATAATAATTTCAGTTTTGATGTCGGGTTTTTCTTTTTTTATTTTATTCCATATTATTTGAATAACACTATTATTGACATGGGCATGTAATTTCTAGTTAGGAACCTAATGATGGTATTTTAAAGACAATTATTAAAAATGTAATCTGGAGTTGGTAAAGATATGCATAGTAATTAAATTAAAAACAAAAGATTTTAATAAACTTATGTAATGAATATGATAAAGTCACTTCCTAATCTGATAATAATAGATTGCAGTGTGAGAATTAATAAAATTGTTTACTTTTGACAATCCATTGACAGGTTACGTCAGAGCTTCGAGACGTGGACGATGAGATGTAACAACATAAACACGTGTTAATAACAATTTATTTGAATGCTTATAGTTTCTCTAAAAGAAAATTATGTTACATTAACAAAAGTAATTTTCCAATGGTTTTGAAGAAACAAGTGAAAACAAATAAAATAAAGATTAAATAAAACAGTGAATATTTCGTTCTTATTTATTTATTCAGTTGTATCCAAGATAATAAATAAAAAGATTATTATAACTTACTTAAACAACCTTTCACATCTTCCAGAAGTTCTTCTGAAAAATTACGGAACACACAAAAACAAAAAACTATACTATGGTAGTTTATGTAGTTGCAATTGAATATTATGATTTTATGTATGGTAAGGGAATTATTTTTTCTAGGAATAAATCAATCAGTAAAAAAAATTGAAAGTTAAATTAAATTTCCAAAAAATGGTTGACAAGATATTGAACCCCTGGTACCGCCAGTATCACATTCTTAACAATTCTCTGCGACAGTTTCATAACCGTAGATTTAGCTTGTCTCAATATTTTGTATATCTTATGGGTAGGTTTGACGATGACATTTGATAACTTATGAATACATCTCTGGCAACATAATCCACGGTTCCATCTTCGAACAAACCCGAATCGAATAGTAGTTGTAAGGAAGAAATCATTTCCTTCAGCGTCTGGAGAGCCACTAATGTCACATTAACCATACCCTTGACAATAATTCCTGTAGACAAGCCGAACTCTGCGTTCACCTTGTCCACAACGGTATGCACATGAGATACTAGATGTATAAGTATTTTCAATATATGTTTAGCATTATCCTTCTTCAACGAATCCAACGTTAAGGTCATGAACAGTTTAGCCAAAAACCGCTCGTGTTTCGTGGTATTCATTTTTCAGAGCGTAGAACAACTCGTATATTTGTATGAAGGGAGTTAGTGGTCTCATAAAGTTTACAAAAACATCTTCTTCCTCTTGAGTTATTTCCAATTTGGTCTTATGTCCATTCACAACCACAGTGACAGTTTTTGTGATTACTGCTGATTTTTCGCCATTGTATTTTTTCTTGGTCAAGGACAATGATCCTTGAAGACTCAATTTGGAAGTTTTTCCTTGACCTTTTTCAGTTAAAAATGTTTTGAGCATACTCGAACCACCTCCAGTGTTCTTTGAATTCAAAATTTCTACTTTTTCTGAGTTTGGTAGACCCAACTCTCCTGATGCATCATTTTGTATATTGGAAATACCTTTGCTTATTTTTTCTATAATTTTACTTTTTAATAATTTCTTACCAGTTGTTGAGCCAGGCGAACCTAAATTAGCGTCCTTTAAGGTTGAATATTTCACTTGTCCATTAAATTTAAGCTCATGATTTCCTATGTTTTTAGATTTTTCGTATGAAAGTTCTCTAGTTACATTCAAACCGCCTTTTCCGGAATGTCCGAATAATAATGGTGGAGTTTCAAGTACGGGGCTGAATGTGCTGGTTTTAGTATATTTGATGGTTTTTAAATTTAGTGATTGGGTTAATTTTCTCCTTGAAATGTGTTTTTGACGTTTTACTTAAACTAAATTCAGTTTGTATCGACTTTGTTGGTGTTTTGTATGCTGTTGACTCACTGGATCCAAAGATAGTTTTGGGTATATTCTTCTTGGATAAAACCTCCTTAGTTACCTTAACATTTGATGCTGTAACTTTTGAATCTGGATTCGGCAAACGGCCCTTTTTATTTGAAAGTTGATGATCATGTTTTTTGTAAATACTTTGTATGTTTGTGGAAACAACGTTAGCTGCCGAATCGATAGCAGAAGTCAAATGTTTGATGTGATTTTTTCTCACTGCCCTCCGGATTTTCAGGTCCTACAAGATGATCTTCTTTTCCTGGTTTATTGTCAGTTATGTTGGAATTTTCTTTAGCAGGTTCAGGATTGACGGTAGGGTAACTGTTATTTTCATATGCTGGCAACTGACTCGATTCGGATTCTTTTTCGGGTCTGCTATTGACAGATGCCCATTTGTCCAATACGCCGTATATGAATTTATTCAGACAACTTAGAAAATCTGCACCAATCGACAGCCAAGTTTTCTTGTGTCGTGTTTCTGGAGAACGGAAATCGTAGTAGATGGTTTGCAATACTTCGTGGTGAGGTGAGAGTAATTTTATCATCAAATTGAACTCCGTCGAACGCGAACATGGGATGCTCCTGACTGTGGAGACTATCTACAGCATGATGCGCCGACTGAACATTGTCCTTATCACTTTGCGCACATCTCTTGGTGATCCTAGCTCGTCCAAAGGAGTTAGTCGTAAGCAGAAATATGCAAACAACATATAAAATAGTCATGGTATATGACCGGTAGAAAGAAGAAACATGTGTGAATTATCATCAGGTTTCTTACCTCTTTTATGCACTTTCAATTAATTACTCAGTGGCGTAAAACTAATTTATTTTTTTTTCATTCTTTATTATTTCAAAAACAATTTTCAAGAAAATTGAATATTTAGACTCGATGCCTTTGTATATTGTAGCCGTTTTATTGCAATTTTCGGATGTTTATCAAATATTATTCTATCAAATATTATTATAAGTGTTGTATAAAAGAGTTAACAGTACTCTAATATTCAAGTACCTAGGTTCGATCTAAATTCGATTTCTAAGTTCGATTTAATAAATTATAATTAACATCAGGTTTGTAAGAGGGAGATAAAGATATCTTCCACACATCTCCGTTACGCCAGCGCCGACGCCGCGACGCCAGTGACGGCGACAAGTACCTTATACAACCGCCTTCTAGTAAAATCTGTAAAAAGTACCTTATACAACCAGCCTCGTCAAAATCTGTAAAAGTCCCTTATAACCAAGTACCTGTAAAAAGTACAACACCAGCTTCTCGTAAAATCTGTAACAAGTACCTTATACAACCAGCTTCTCGTAAAATCTGTAACAAGTACCTTATACAACCAGCTTCTAGTAAAATCTGTAACAAGTACCTTATACAACCAGCTTCTTGAAAAATCTAAAACAAGTATCTTAACAGTATTGCACAGTTATAAATAAGGGTTTTTGAT
The DNA here is from genome assembly GCA_022494985.1 of Micrasema minimum. Lineage (NCBI taxonomy): Eukaryota > Metazoa > Arthropoda > Insecta > Trichoptera > Brachycentridae > Micrasema > Micrasema minimum. Next base: position 15,968 of record JAGVSP010000466.1, on the reverse strand, counting down.
AAAACTGTAGAGATGAAATTATAATTTGTTTAAATGAAAAAGTAAAAATATGGAATAATAACCACGACGAGCCGCCTTTGCAAATTGTGCAGTTATTGGAAAAAATCATAACAAGCGCAATTAGAAGCAAAATGCACACAAAAGTATTAATAATGACTTTTCCACGATTTGTTTATGAATCTTCTCAACCAAAAAGAAATAAAAACTATATAATGGGGGAACTTTAAAATTTTACTTGCGATAATTAATTAATAACGAAAAAACAAAAAATTATGTAGGTAATCTGTGTTTGAAATGTAGATAACTGAAATATTTCGATTTTGGGTATAGCGGAATCCCGAACTTAAGAAATAATACTTAATAACTATGCTAGAAAGCAGGCTAGGTTGTAATAGTTGCACTATAGCGGAATCCGAACCTAAGAGCTCAAATCAGGAGTCCGCTACTCTCCACTAGGCTCCAACTCGATAACAAAGTAAAGCTATTTTTTTATTAACAATACGCATTGAGCATAGCATGCAAATGTGCGTTTTTCTCATATTTTCTCATTTTTCAAAGTTAAGAAAGAATCGTGTTTTACTCTATAGTTATAACATGTAACATGGGATAAATAATTTATGGGGCCGCAAAATGCGGTTTTTATTTTTTATTGAAACGAAAGACAGTAAAATAAAAACTGGCACGATAATTCCCTATAATTTATTGTGTTCTTTAATTCCTAATTATTTTAATATTGCTACTACCTTTAGATTATCCTGAAAAATGAAAAGTAAACCAAAACGAGGGCATCCTGTTATTTTTTTCCTGATACCTGATTTATACATATCTTCAAAAATCGATTACGGTATTTCGTTAGAAAATAAGGTCGGAATTTACGTGATTTTTCATTTTGAAAGAGCCAACATTTCTATCGCTGGCTTCCTGTGGAGCCTTAAAGCAAAATGCGTGGTTGGTGTCTTATTTAATGCGCCTACACGTTCTTCATGTAAACGCAGCACAGACACTTTCTGGGACAAATTAGTAAATCATTATTTAGTTTCATGCATCATATATTAATTTAATTTCGTTAAATGATCTACTAGGGTCGTTGGCCAGGATAGTGGTAGGAAATTATATCCTCTCTGCCTACCCCTTCGGAAAAAGGACGTGAGGGTTGGATTGTCAATCTACCAAATGCAAGTTGTAAGATTTAGTACGTAGATACGTCTTAGTTGACTGCATTTTGTATAACTAAACTTGTTATGCATTATGGTGCTACTAGCTGCATTATTATAAGATCAACTCCTATTTGCTTTCTATCTGGTGCATTTTAAATATTTATATAATGTACCCACACTTATCAAATAAACTATAATAGTTTTAATAATTTGTTTATGTTCGACATATTAAAAAAAAATGTACACTAAAAAAAACCTTTTTTAATAAAACATCAATAATATTAATGTTTTATAAGAATTGCTAACACCTTGGTTATCTTCCTGTTAAAAAAAAGACTGTGGGAATTCCTAATAAAGAACAATAAAGAAAAGACAAATTATTATTCTTCGTTACCTAATAAATCATTTGGCATTCCGATACTTGTATCAGGACGCTAAGTAATATTATTAGAAAATACTTTTAAAATTACTAAAATTTTACTACAATCCTTGTATTATATTATAATGGTAGAGTAAAAATACTCCAAATAGCGAAGTTTTGAAAAAAAAAATATATTTTTAAAAATGTATAAATGAACTGCCAAATGAAAATATATAGAAAATGTAAAGTGTTTAAATATTGTATAAAAATATTATTCCTTTAATAAGAGGAGTTCCTATTAAAAGGTAAATTTAAAAAAAAACCGCGTCAATTTATTTCATAGATCATTTTTATTGTAAAATATGAATTTTAAGTTATATAACCTTTTATAGACTTTATCTATGTAATATTAATATCTCGTAGAATGCGTTATGTAACTTATATCAAGTTTTTTATTATTCACAACTCATAGCATATTGAAATTACATTTTTACCTCTCTAAAATGGTATCTGCTATTTATATAATAAATTTCATCTAAATAAAAAAAACATTGTTTTTAACTACTTTTTATTAATTTAACTACCGAACCGGTTTCGAAACAACACGTGTCTCTTTATCAAAATGAATTCTTGTAATCATTCTTGTACCCTTGATAAAGAGAAAGAAGTGTTGTTTCGAAACCGGTCGGGAGTTAAATTAATAAAAAGTAGTTAAAAACAAAGTTTTTTATTTAAATAGTTTATAATGAATAACTACAAAGTGAGTTCTTCTAACATAAATTTCACAATTTTATCTAATTTACCTCTTTAAATAAAATTGTTTTTATGTATGAATTTAGTATTATTGTACTTTTTGGCAACTTTAATGGAGTTTATTTTATAACCATTACCTACTAGATGTTTTCTTTGACTAAAATATTGATTCATTGATTCTTTAAAATTAAATACAATCGGAATACTGGGTAACGATTTATAATAATTTTATTTGGGAAATATATATAAAAACATTTCACTAAAGTATAAATAAATATTATTAATATTCAAAGAATTAACTTTGTGGTCCAACAATTTAATATTATGTTAGAAAAAATATTTTATAAAACCAGTCACCGAGTTTTCTACGTCTACCGGTGTCGAACCGAAATTCATCTCGTTATCTCGAAACCGGTAGACATAGAAAAGTCGGTGAGTGGTTTTATACAAATTTTGTATTAACATAATATATAAATAAATACATTATAATCCAGTCAGTAAGAGCGGGAACTATCACTGGCCAGATATAGAGTGGAAGAGGATGCTCGTAGCTGCGGAAATGACTTGTGGGAGGACCTTGATGGTGGCTTGGACCAGCTTGCTCCCCACGCCTTTGGCCCTGCTGGCTATGACGGTGGAGACTTCGTACGCCCTGGTCAGCTGGGAAGACAACTTGTTGATACACATGTTGATGGACTCCACGTAATCATCGTCGAATACTTCCAGGTTGAACACCTCGTGGATCGTCTCGACGATTTCCACGACAGATTGGACGACGAACTCCGTGACTTTGATCAGGAAGTACACCGATTCTCCGGACGACATGCTGTAGTGGCTGGATATTCCCCTGACGACCTTCAGGGTTCCGTCTACGACCTTCTTGAACCCCGTCAGAGCGAAGACAGCCGTCTCTCGCTTGAAAGGCTTGTAGATAAAGTCCGAGTAGAGTTTCCCCAGAGCAGCCACTATAAGGTTGTACTGCTTCCTGAGGGCCACGGCGAACTGGTAGAGCTTGAGGAAGGGCGCAAGCTGGCCGCCCAGGGCGCTGTTGAGGATGCTGCTGTCGTCCGAGAATCCCCCCTCCTCCTCCGAGCTGACGGCCTCGCTCGTCTCCGCCTTCCCTTCCTGAGCGACCGCCGCGCTGATGACCCCTACGGACAGAATTAAGGCGAGTAGTGCTAGTAGTAGGAGCTTCATCGTACTTTGCTATAGATCCGACAACGGTCGGTCGATATGGTGACACAAATGTACTTCGTATTGGGATTGAAGCGATTTTAAACAATCGGCTCTCTGTGAAATTTCCATTGGCGGAGGGTAAACTTTTAATCGAACTTAAATTAGATACTATTGATATCCCAACAGAGACAGAGAAACTCTGGAAACGAATGTGGATAGGCGTTTACAGGCATGGTCTTTGGATAGGTATTGTGATAAGGTACGGCAGGGGACGTATGAAATAGTGTCTGCCAGATGGGATGATAGGATGATAGTGTGAGATGCACACATGCGTTCTGTCCCCTCCCCTCTTTTCCCTAATCCCCCCTCCATTGAGACCCTGACCGCGGATGCACGGGTGGATGTCTGGGATGGGGGGCCTGGCGAGGCGGGATACCGGTCTCCACACGGGTGGTTGTAATTGCTAATAGATAATGGTCGGGGTAGAAACTAACATCCCTACCACTGTTAATTTGGGCCGACTCTGGTTGGTTTGGGTGATGGAAACAATGTCAATTATAATACATAAGCCAAGACAGTGGTAGGGGTACAATGAAAACATTTGTTCGCGTATATAATCGTAAATTCATCCGTATTTTTATCACACTAACAATCTTAAAATCGCGGTTTAGCTTGTTGAAAAAATCGGTAGAGTTGGCTGGACTGAAAAAGACTCAATAGTCTTTAAAGCAGTCTAGGGAAAGGGTGGGGCTTTCATTGTAGGCGTTTACAGGGCTTATAACCTGTCATTGGCTGGGTTAAGTGGCCACTTGATGTATTACAACATTCCCCATTCCACCCATCATCTGATAACCATATATGACAAATTTTTGAAACTTGTATATTAGGGTGCTTCTTATTTTTCGACTTTTGAAAAATTACTGCGTCAGCCCGCCATTCGCTTCTATCATCTAAAAAACGAACCCATGTTCTTTTTTTTTTTTTTTAGATATATTTTTAGGGGTCGCTACCTCGTGTCAAAGTTTGAAAAAATTATGATAATGTTAACTTGCAGCTCTATGTACATAAAACAGTTATATTCATCATTTATACATGATTAAACATACTAATGCTACTCTTTGTCACAATAATCCGTACAAGGACACACGACATTTGTTTTCGACAACTGTTGTTTTGACATCAACGCTCAAAAAGTGCAGGTACCGATCCATCAGAGTACAATATAAATTCATCCTCAATTCGTCGCCAGCGTATGAAGCAAAGGCAAAGGGTAGCGGAATCCTTAAAGAAAGAATTTAACCCAAATACGCCTCTTGCTGTTCATTGGGATGGTAAACTGATCGAAGACATAACAGGACACAAAACAGTGGATCGCCTTCCAATTTTAGTGTCAGGACAAGGTGTAGATCAACTTTTGGCAGTTCCAAAACTCAGTCATGGAACTGGGGATGCGTGTGCTTCAGCTGTTTATGACACTATTCTTTCTTGGAACTTGAGCGACAAAATAAAATGCTTTTGCTTCGACACCACTGCGGTCAACACTGGTTTAAGAGCAGGTGCTTGTATTCTATTAGAGCAAAAGATGGAAAAAGATGCTCTTTGGTTGGCCTGTCGTCACCATATAATGGAAATACAGCTGGAAGCAATCGTAGTTCAAGCACTAGGTCCATCAAGCGGACCGGAAATATTGATCTTCAAAAAATTTAAATCTGCTTGGCCTAACATTGACCAGAATAAGTTCAGTATAGTTTCTTCAGACTCTGACGCTTTAAGATGCGTAGAAAATATAGCAGGCAGCACAATTTCATTTGCATTTTGAAAGAACAGCTAAATGATTATCAGCCACGTGACGATTATAAGGAACTGTTGACACTTACAATAATATTTTTGGGAGGTATGCCTAATAAGGGATATCATTCAGAGCTCCAGCAGGTCTTCATCGCGCACGATGGATGGCAAAAGCAATTTATTGCCTTAAGCTTTTTATGTTCAGAGACCAGTTTAAACTGACAAAAAAAGAACTTAAAGCCATTACTGAAATTTGCGTTTTCGTCGTTACGATTTATGTAAGATGCTGGTTCCAAGCTCCCATGGCAAACTTCAGCACCAAGGAATGACTTGTGACTGTTAAAAAATCTTAAGAAATTTGAATATATAAACAAAGCTATGTCCAAAAAAGCTCTAACGAAGTTCCTGGGGCATTTATGGTATCTGTCCGAAGAACTTGTTGCGCTTGCTTTTTTTGATGACGAAGTTTCTCTTGAAAGCAAACAAAAAAATGGTGATTGCACTGAATGAGGAAGGTCCAGACTATAGCCCAAAGCGAATCACATTGGATCTAAGTCACATCGAAGAAAAAAATATTGAGGATTTCGTGACCAGCAACACCTTAAGATTTTTCAGAATCCTGGGAATTTCGTCTGCATTTTTGCAAAAAGACCCTCGTCTTTGGGAAGAAGATAAAGACTACAAAGCTTCCAGAGAAAATTGTACGCTCTATGAGAGTGGTGAACGACATTGCGGAACGCGGCGTAGCATTGATTGAAGAATTTTAATAAACTAATTACCACAGACGAAGAACAAAAACAATTCCTTCTTTTGGTTGTGAAAAAAATTCAGGCAAAAGTACCCTGATACAAAGAACTTTAAAAATAAAATAAAATTTTTGTATTTGATTTTTTGCGCGCCATAGAACAGAATAAAAGTGTTGACGCAACATCAATTATAAAAAAATAACTTTTTTTGCTAATTAAGAAGCACCCTATTGTATATATTGAACTCGCGTTCGTAATATCACATTAAAAGTGAATTTCTCATGGTGAGACATCTGACAGAGAAGATTGTTAAGCATTTTTGACAATCAAACTTTATTGGTAGTAGGTAAGGTTAATCCGAACTTAATTACTTACTAAGAAGAACCCTGAAGATGTCTCTCCAATTTTTATTTGCCTTATATTTAAAAGTAAACGCCTTGATAATCCACATTCGTTTCCAGAGTTTCTCTGTCTCTGTTAGGATATCAATAATATCTGATATTAGCCCAGCATGGGTATAAATCCAGTTATTTGTCGACTAAAGTCTGTCGTATCTAATAAGTGTGCTTATCAAAAGAGGCTAAATTAGCCTGGTTCATAATGGAGTTCTGGTACCAACCCTTATGTAAGGTTAGTGAAGCGTGGTGTTGGAAAAAAAAAGGACGAAATTTAGAATTGAATGCAGTTGAAATGCGATCTCTCAGGCGAATGTGTGGTAAGACTATGTATGATAGGTGTACAAATGTCGAAATTAGAGCAGAGTGCAAGGCTGAGATAAGCATTATCGATAAAATTAAGAAAGGTCTTTTACGATGGTTTGGACATGGAGAGCGAATGGATGATGAAAGAACGGCTAAAAAAATATATGATGCGACTGTGCCTGGATGTAGAAATCGAGGAAGTCCGAGAAAGACATGGCATGATCAAGTAAAACAAGTGCTTGAAAGTGGGCATGTAAGAAGTCGGAATAATCGACGTGCGTGCATGAGAAAGATGTATGAATGTGGAGGAAGTAAAGAGAAGTGAGTGTGCAGGACAGAGTGGTGTGGCGTTCTATCCTCCCTCTGCCTACCCCTTCGGGGAGAAAGACGTGATGGTTAGTTAGTTAGTTAGTATTTGTACACATTTAAAATGTTGTTAAAAAGAACTTAAATTACTTAAAATCGGTGCACATAAGTGAAAAACAAAATAAAACAAATAAAACTTGATGTGCCCTATGTATAATTAGTAGTAAGTGGAAAAAACAACTTACCGTGCTATATTTCTCGGTTGTGCTAAGCAGATATTTAAGTAAATGCCTTCCTCTTGTGTCTCTAGGAGCAGTATTTTTTTAAAACGATTTTTTATATCTCTACGTGTCGGCCTTCCATATTACTAATTTGATTAGTTGAATCAACCGTACTGATAAAGCATCGCACAAATAATCGGAATTAATCATTCTTTTTGTTAAACCAAAGTAAAATCCGAGTAAAGTAATCAATTCAAATCACCCACCATTTTCAACAAAGGTAATCAGTAATCACGTTTATTACCAATCAGGGGATTTAGATTTGGTAGTGTGAAACGAGAATAAAGCTTTACCTACTTCTTTATTGAATACTACTCCCCGTAAACCATGAAAATAATACCTGTGGATTATTTGATTAATAACATTTGTATGCAGACTTGTGATTTGTAGAATTTGTAGATGGGCTAAAATAAATACCTGACTACTTTTAAAATAAAATGACGCCTTTGTCCCCTATCACATTTAACTTACCATATAAAACGTGGTTTTCTAGTATCTAAAGATACACACAAACATTTTTACTTCTTTACTTTTATCTTAATTCAGTCTCCAGGATTTAGTCAGACCGTTGGGCTATCATGCATGAGGTTCCAAGTTCCATTCCATAAATGCATAATGATTAAGAGACATAACCAATGTAATGTAGAATACCGTATGCTCTATTAGGAGCAGATAATTTTAAAAAAAGTAAAATTTATTTATATGTAATTTTATATGCAATTATTAGACATTTGCTTCTTGTAGGGATTATAATTTAGAAGTCTGCTATCTTGGGCCTGGTTAGGTGCCACGATTCGCAGCCATAGAGGAGAACAGCTGTGATGCAGGAGTTAAAAAAGGCGGAATTTTCTTTTAAAAACCGAGTAAACATCCCGATCTCCAGACAGAATAGGTGACTTAGAAGAATTTTAGGCGTGCGGTGGTTTGACTTTGTAAGGAACACAGGGGTGAGGCAACAGACATAGCAACCCTTGGTATCTACTGTCGTCCGGCGAAGGCGTTTCAGCTGGCTAGGCCATATACTACGTATGCCTCCCGAGAACCTTAATCATGCTTGCCTATTTTACAAGGCATCAGGTTCTCGGCGTCCTGGTCTTCCACTGTTGACAAATTCGTCGGCAGTTTGCGCCAGAGCTGCGGGTCGTGGACTTGAGACTTGGGAGGATTCACGGGAGCTGGCGGCCGATCGCTTGACCTGGAAGGCAGTTTGTGGATTCCATATGCTCCACATAGGGGAGCGGATATGGTATGATGAATGAAGGATAAAAAGCCCCAAAGGTAAATAGCTACTCTAGCAACTTTATTGTTAGAAAAGTACACAAATTATATGTTGTACGAGTATATAAATGTGCAATGTGCATTTAGTGCAATACAGGGAATTATCGTTAATGACAATCGTCAATTTTTGTGTTTTTTCCGAATGTTTTAAATTCGAAGACAAATCATGATTTTAGGAAAAATATGAATATTTTCAACTCAATATTAATTTGTAGCACTCGCTTTGTAGTTTTCCATAATAGTTATAAAATGAAACACACTTTAGTGTTTCATAAACATACAAATATATAAGTAGCTTTAAAACAAAAGTGTGCTTCATTTCCATAATAAATATTTTTCTTAAATAATGAAGAAAGTTTCGTTGATAGGTAGCCATCTCGGCATCTATTGACGAAATTACGTAACTATGAGCACCAGATTATTTCTGGTTGCGTACGTGTACGTGTACACTACACAGCTTTATACGTTCTGAACTGCAAAAATAAACGGTGCAAAAAAGGTTTGAAAAACTTAAATAAATTTAATTAATAGTTTAAAAATCTTTAATTTCGAAACAGACATAAATTTGTACAAAAACTTATTTTGTCTCCCACATTAATATAATTATTTTTAAAACTATTATAATTGATATTATTGATTGATATCCCAACAGAGACAGAGAAACTCTGGAAACGAATGTGGGTTTTATTTTCTCCAGAGTAGAAACTCTGGAGATAACCCAGACACAACAGAGACAGAGAACTTGTCTCTGATTGGGATAATCAATAATAGATCTGATATCAGCCCAGCATGGTTATAATCCAGTAATTTGTCTACAAGTATTTGTATACATTCAAAATGTTGTTTAAAAAAACTGTTATAATTACTTTATTTTCAAGAAGTTTCTATGCTTCCTGTAAATATTATATAGGTATTTGTATACCCAGTAGAGAAATGAACTGTAAAAATTTATGTCAAACATGTCACTCATTGATTTATGTTAATAAATCGGTTATACATTGTTTTATATTCATTTTCTTAAAATGTTTTTTTTTAAAAACATTTTTGTAAATTAGTCACAAGGTATTAAGGAAAATAAAAAGCTTTGTTGTACCTAAGTATTAAACAATATAGGTAATTTACAGTACCGGGTTTCGAGAATTCAATTCTCCCATCGCATCGGCTCATGAAAAGAATTTATATTTTTATAGAAGAAATCAATTAACAATTCTAACAGTTATAATCAATTATGATTTAAGTTTTTATTTAGTCATAATTCATTACACCGATTTGATAAAAAAAACAGTAACAAGAAAATATTTCAGACATTATTGATATCTCAACAGAGACAGAGAGGCTCTGGAAACGAATGTGCGTTATCTAGGCGTTTACAGGGCTTATGCCTGTCATTGGCCGGGTTAAGTGGCCACTTGATGTAATTACAACATTCCCCATTCCGCCCGTCATCTGACAACCATAGATATGACAAATTTTTTGAAACTTGTTATACTATAATCTAAGTTTGTACAGAATAATCCACCTGCAAGTTGTGTTTTCGACAGATTTTTTAAATATTTTTAATATTCTTTCTCTATAAGTGACATCTTATTGAAAATATAGTTAAAGCATTTTTTTGGGCGATCTACCCAGCATGGGTATAATCCAGTAATTTGTCTACAAGTATTTGTATTCATTCAAAAATGTTGTTCAGAAAAAATATTTCAAATTTATTATTTTTTATTTTTAATGTGATATTTTTTTACTAAAAATGATTAATATTATTAATATAATAATATTTAAATTGTTTGTGTTATAAAACACGAAATGGAATGTTTTTTATTTTAAATAAACATTTTAAATTTACCCCCCATTTAAGTCCCGCCTTAGTGTCACCAGGCTCTATAGTTTATTCTGGCTGAAATTTATAGCAGTTGAAATAACCCTACTTCTAAGCTAATTTCAGCACATTTACACAATATTTTTTGTGCATAAATTTTATTTTTTAGCAGTATATTAATCTATCTAAAATAAATATATATTTTTAAAATTGTTATCATTGGTTAATATCATACCTTTGGTTTATTGAATGGTCCGACTTATGATAATGCCAACAACAAGACATTAATTTTATTTAAAATAGTTGTGATAAATTCTGAACATGATAATTCTCAATAAATAATTATTGTCAAAATTGTTGTCAATGCATAAATATGTACATTATAAGAAAAACACAAGGAGTTGTTTAATTTTTTATTTTATTTTTTACTTAGGGCTAATTGATTTAATGTTAATAATAAATAAAAAGTTTCACAAATCATCCCTTATTCTTTTTGAGCTAACTGAAAGGCAGGATGATTCATGTTTAAACCAAATCTAGAAATGGCACAAATTAAAATTAGGATTTTTTATAGGAAGATTTACTAAACAAATTATCTACTTGTAAACACATGTTTGAAATATTGATATTAGCGGTACGTAGTTTAATGAAAAAATATTTACCGCTATTGGTTATTTTGGAACATAAAGGCGTTATGTTTTTATTGATTCTAGATAAACCGGTATATCTTTGTATTACACTAGTTTTTTGCTCGCACGGCCAAAACAATAATTTACTTTGGAGAATTTTCTTCCGTTACCATTTAGCTATCAAAAGCGGTAAATAAATTGAGCGAAAAATATTCAAACGCGTGTTTTTATCGCTTCGGTGACCCACTTACGCGTCAACGATAACCACTTCACCAACTGGAACTTCTTCTTTGTGTTCTACAGCTTCTGGAGTCATACCCTGGAGGTTGATGGTCAAGGCTTTAACTCCTTCTTGGAGGGTGTCGTTAATGGCTTTAAGCTCGTTTAGAAATTTCTGCTCTAACGTTTCCCTTGTGGCCGCGACAGGTACCGCGGTAGAAGTCTGTTCGTTAGACTGTTGGACGTCACCGAGCTTGCTGGGATCGCTGGGTCTATTGATGATATTCTGAATGGTGTTGTTCAAGTTCTCGACTCCGTCTGCAGACCTTGAGAGAGGTTTTGAACCGTCTGCTGCAGAAGACCAGGGCGCTGGGTTCCATCGGCATTTTGTGGACGGAAAATGCTCTGTATCCCAGTTGTAAGATTTTGGACACCTTCCTGAAGATTCTGAATTCCAGACTGAATTATATTTGGCCTGTCAGGTGAAGGATTGGTGAATGATTGAATGGTTTGATTTAGGTTTACCAGGCCGTTCTGTACTCCTTGTTGCAATGTCTGCATTCCTTGCTGCAAGATGGTTATGTTGCGATTGTTATTATTATTCTGTCCGCCGAATGTGTTGGACAAAAAGTTTTGAAACGAAACAGACATACTTGAAATTCCTTGTTGCACTCCTTGAGTGAAGTTTTGTATTCCTTCTAAAATTCCGGGAGGGGAAGGTGTTGAGTCTCCTGGAGGACGAATGATGTTCTGGAAGGTTTGTTGAAGGTTGGTCAGTATGTTTGGCGGAGATGATGAATTATTAGGAGTGACTATGGAGACGATTGATGAACCGATAGATTGTATTCCCTGCTGAAAGCCCATTAAGCCTTGTTGGAAAATGTTTGGAGGAGAAGTACTAGAAGAAATGGCGCCGGAGCCATCAGACTGCTTCAACTGTTCACTAGATTGCACGTCATTCACTGGTTTGGAAGCATCTATCTTTTCATCTACAGCATCTTTTAATTGTGTTTTTAACTTATTTTCTTCTTCACATTCAGGTTCTTCTTCGACATCCTCTTCTTGTGGGACGATATTAGGTGGTTTGACTTCGGAAATTGATACTGGTATCTTATCGCTTTCATCTTTCTTTTCGTCTTGTTTCTCTTCTTTCTTTTCGTCTTTTTTCTCAACTTTCTTATCACCTTGAATTTCATTTTTACTCTCAGCTATTGTTTCAACATTTTTAATTTCTTCTTTTTTTACGTTTTCTATTTGTTCTTGTTTTTTCTCTTGTTTTTTCTCTTCTTTTTTCTCTTCTTTTTTCTCTTCCTTTTTATCTTCATTCTTATCTTCTTTTTTCTCTTTCTTTCTTTTCTTCTGTATTTTTTTCCTTTTTCGCTATCTGTGATTTCCACTTTTTTCACTTCATCTGCAGGTTTTGATATTTTCTCCTCGTTTGCCGTCACAAGTTTGACGGCTTCAGCTTTTTTGATGACAACTTTCTCTGGCTCCTGAACAATGGCTACTGGAATATGGGTTTCTCCTTGAGGCAGGGAGTGTTTGATGGAATTTTGAACTTTTTGTTCCGGGATTCGAGAGTCGAGAGAATTTTCCTTTTCGTATTCCGCCTCGGCGAGGGCAGACTTGGGGAGGGTGGCGACGAATGCATCGTCTAGCTCTGAAGTAAAGACCGTAGGTTGCTTCTCCGCCTTCTGGCTGATGCTGGCCGCGGTAGCCGAACCGGCAAGCGCCAATACCAGAAATATTCCGCACAATTTCATAACTCGACTGATCACTAAAACTGCGTGAAAAACTGAAGAATTAAATTTCTCTCTTGTATCTGATTTTATACATCTCTCCCAAATGTCCACATAACGGGGCATCTCCGTGATTCTTTAATCCATTGGCGTGCATATTTGAAATCTCGAGTGGGATTTTATTTTAATTTATTTGTCTTTTCTTAATTTGAATCTTAGTTTCATCTGTGCTTTATTATAAATAATATGGTTATATTGGTATTTTATAAAATGCATATAGAACGGTCATTAGTATCAGAACATAGCTACGTAGTGATTCTGAATGATTTTATTTTTATAATACTTAATACCAAATATCCGTAAAATCTTCTTTTATCATTATTTACTTAAGCACTAATTGCCACACATTTTCTGTCTGATAATTATTCAGTTAATTCGTTTATTATAAAAAATTAATAAACTTTTCGTGGGTTTATGTGTTTACTCAATAAATTGACGGTTGAAGATCACTCGATTAAAAACCACTTGTAAAATAAAAAGTAAAAGCAATAAAAATTTAATAACAGTGCTCAGTTTAAAGCTAGGCTAGTCTAATATTCGATTAAATACTTAAATCTTCAAGGATTTTTACACCAAAAATTTTCACAGTTTAATTTGGTAAAAAATATAGTTCGTGCATTCTGCTTTTCAAAATTTCACAAAACATAATTATGTGTGTGGTTAAAATAAAAATTTATTTTAAATAGTTAAAACATCCTTTATTTGCGTCACTGGAAACATAAACGAACAAAAGGGTACCTGCATATAATTTTTAGTGCTATTTTAGCACAAGTTGTGTCGTCCCTGTAGATTTCAGAAAGTCAGGCTGATATTCGAGCCACTAACCGCCGCACTGGAAACGTTTATTGTTTCGTTTTTTATCTCCACCAAGTTCAATGATTTTCCATAAACTCTTAAAATCCTCCAGGGCTGAAATCAGTCAACCAAAACATAAAACACAATAATGTGGATTCGGTACAGATTACTTTAGCTACAAATTTAAATGAAACAATATTATTATTTCTAACAGCCAATTACCAATAATGTAGGCCATGGCCAATTATAACTATTCACATTTTTTGTCAAGAAGTAGAGATACAGCGCTACTAAAAACATCGTCAAAATATTGAATGTGGATAATTTTAAATAATTACACTAAATTAAACTATATTAAAAAAATCTCGTTTTCAAAATTATCTAAAACAAGTATGGTGCATTGGAGTATACCAAAGTGCAGTGCATTTCTTAAATTTCTTACATGGAAGACAAGATGATCATCTATGAAGTGCCTTATTATGTTAAAAAACACATTCAATACCAACCAATATATATGTATATTTGCTGCTTTCTCGATATAAAATACATTATTTTTATTATTCATGAATATATTAGTGATGCCAGTGATATTATCTATCCCAAAATTTTATCAGTTACACACAAATTTTTAACAGGCTTTTTTAATTGAAATTTTTTTTTCGGTAAAATCAGAACGAATAAAATAAGGCCTAGATTTCTATCTTATTAAAAAGTGTGAAATATACTCGAAGTAAATAAAGGTAGTTTTATTAAAGTTTTTGATAAATATAGTGAACCGATGATTACACACATTCGGTCTCGTGTATTCCCGTACTAGACAGTTATTTCTAGCAAGTCGGGGCGGTTTATGTCTCATAGGTCCTTTTGTCTGATTGGGAGTCGCCTTCTTCTGTTTACTAATATTTAGTTGGTTCTGGGAAGCACAGGACATACATTGTATCGTTTAACAGGAGAGCGGAAAAGCGATTATGGTGTATTATATTATGATAAGTTCGATATAGTGCTTGTAACACTATCTTCCATTATTCCTAGATATGGGGAAAAGTACATTTTGTGTAGCGGTATGGCGCGTTGCGCTAGCTCCATGCATGACGGGCTCGCGGCGGTTTCGATAACTGATGGGAGTTTAATATAAAAATATTCATTTGATAAACGTATTATTACACATTGTAATATGTTCCGTATGTAATACCAGGATCTGGCGCTGAAGCGTAAGAGACTGATTCACATGGTCTTCATATTAAACAGGGTAGCAAAAATCGCTGCATTTGTGTGTCAATGCAGTGCCCTAGTTGCAACCATTGGTTGCGAATAAGGGAGAGGTAGTGCGTATAGTACTTTAGTTTTTGGTCAAAAATGGAAATGAATAGATGGCTTGCCCAGATACAGGATGAATTAGTTAAATTGTTTTAGAAAATCTTTTATTGAATTAATGTATGTTTCTAAATAAGAAGTAGTGTTGTCGGCCGAGACGTTAAGTCTTGTGTAGTCAATGATGTTTATTTTATTATGTATATATCTTTTGGATAGGCTATTTTCTTCAGTTCTTTTGTCATGTCCTAGACATTAAGACGATAAATGACATTTTTTGTCTTCAATCTCAAACTTGTTAGAGGGAAAATGAGTAATATGTATTTAATAGTGGAAGATAGATTGGATATAGTTGTCTTTGTTTTCACTTGCAAAATAACAAATGGAACATAAAATGTTGGACAGATTCTCTTTGAAATAGCTTGTCTAGTGTTAACTTATCATGTCTCTGACTTAACATGTCTATGACATTAACATGTCTCTGACTTAAGCCATGTCTCTTGAACTTAACGTGTACTCTGGACTTAACATGTCTCTCTGAGTGTAGCGTGCAGAGTGCGGCCCTGGCGGAATGTGGTCGGGAACCGGTCCAGCGGTGTGGGTCAACAAGATTTGGGGACACGGTGCCCACAAACTCTATACCTCTCCAACTATCCACTCTACGCGCACAGTGTATGTTGTATGCACCATCAATCCATCCTGGCATAAGTTATTAGTTGTTTACTGAGATTATTACAATTTCCATTGTCTCCCGAAGATATGCAAACCTGCTAGGACTTTAAAACTATTGATATGATATTTTCAGCAATTTTTGCAACCAATCAAAAATTATATTTTTAAAAAAACACATTT